>CM050433.1:11958276-12211345 GCA_027564155.1 Gymnocypris eckloni scoliostomus | reverse complement strand
TCAGATCTTTAGATCACAGCGGAGGCCGATGCCAGGCAGCTGGTCATGGCTCTGTTTGGCTTCAGACCTGTGTAAAGAGCGCCTTTCCTCTTGTTAAGGTGATATCTGATTGATTCCTACGCCTTGGTGCTCTGTAAAGCCCACACCAAAGGGCCATTTCTAGTGCTGTCAGCTCGCTTTTTGACAAGGGGATTAGTACGGTACTGTAGAGACCAGGTCTCTCGGACGCACATGACGGACACCAGATCTTCCCCTCCTCTCTGCCACTCAAAAAGCGATGCCGTTAAGCCAAACTATCAAGAAAGCCTGTCGAATAATTGGCTTCTTTGGGTGGGGTGGGATGGAGTAAAGCCTCGCGGCAAGCACAGAGCGCCGAGATAACAAGAACAACGACAAGCTCACAGTCAAAGGCCACCGCATTGCAAAAAAGGGAGCCGCTTGATGAAGCATCGACATTGGCAGCCCTGCTCCTGTCGATGGCCAATCAATAACTCGGCTCCATTTGCAATTCATTATTGCCTGGTTATCTGAGGCTGCCCTGTTTACAGTGCAGTTAAAGTACACTGACCACACGTGCATGTATCACTGGAGTCTCGACAGTTTAATGACCGTCTCATTAGGGCCTTTGCATACGCAAACGCAGACGGACATGACATTGCTCGAACCGCCGAGGTCAAGGTTCCTCAATCCCTCTGTTAAACAAACAGAAGACCTGAGCAAACAAAGCAGAGACTTTGCATTCCCAGGATGCCTTTACCCAACACGGCGTTCTTCAATCCTCAACTTATCAATGCTTTCCTTGTGACATTTTTAAAGGTCAGCGTTTAGATGACTTATTTTCACCGTCAGAACAAATGTGCTGTGCTTTATGCGTTACTGTCTCTTTAAGAGGTTTCTGTCAACATTCTGAACTAAGAAACAAATGTGTTATTTAACTGTGTAGCTAGTTTGTCAAATGCAACATTCACTGCTGTTCCACATGATTGTTTTTCAGGTACACTATGCTGCAAAGTTTTTGTACACGTCGGTCATGAGACAATAGAGAAAAAAAATGTGTGTGTGTGTGTATGTGTATATATATATATATATATATATATATATACACACAAAATTTGAAACAGTTGTTAAAAATAGTTAAATACAGTAAAAACATTCATATTATTAAATACCATTGTAATTTAAAATTGTTTTCTATTTTAATATATTTAAACATTTTATTTATTCCTGTGATGACAAGGTGGCAGCCATTACTCCATTACTCTTGAGTGTCACATTTATTTGTCATTCTTTGTACAATTTTTGATTTTTAACAATGTAAATGTTTTTACTGTTTCCTTTGATCAATTTAATTAATTTGAATGTATTTATTTATATATATATATATATATATATATATGTATACACGTGTGTGTGTGTATATAATTTGTATATAAGTTCATGTTTATATGTATTACATTTTTCACAAAAAAATAACATAGATCAATTAATGCAAGCAACTGTTTAAAAATGGTAACCAGTTACACAACCCTAGAACATGATTGTTTATACTTTTATGTAAATGTAACTTAAAATCTTAATAATAAAAAAATCTATGGCTTATGCATCAAAACCATTTGTTCTGTATAGCATTACTAGGAGAGTCATTCACTTAATCATATTCCTACTTTCCATACAGATCAGTAGACCTGTCTGTTCACGAATATCAGCACCATTCAGAGTATAAAATCTCTTGACATTTTCTGTTCTCCGTGCAGGTGAGAAGCCGTCGAGTGCAAGCTCTGCCACCAGCGCTCAGGGACTACTCGGCCATGATCAAACACCTGCGCACTCCACAACGGAGCCTCACCGTACCAGTGCACCATCTGCCTGGAATACTGCCCCAGCCTCTCCTCCATGCAGAAGCACATGAAGGGCCACAAGCCCGAAGACGTCCCCCCGGACTGGAGGATAGAGAAGACTTACCTGTACCTCTGCTACGTCTGAAGGAGGGAGATGGCGGGGAGGGAGGGGAGCGGGAGGGTTAAAACACAGTCGGAAAATGGACAGATTTCTCAGAGGGGCTGGGCAAGGCGGACAGGAACTAAAAAGACAGAAATCTATGCCATCAGTATCACAAAACATTAAAAAAGCATCATGTTATAGCCGTATATCCATTCGCAGCACGGATCATATGGGAAGTCCACATGTCAGCTTACGTCCCAAACATTAAAAATGTCTTATCAGTCAAACGACACACACTTCAACAACGATTCCTTTTCTTCATAAGGATGCCCTCTTCTGGTACAAAAATAGTAGTGTGAACCAGACACAGTGTTTATCTCTCGGAGATGTCGGTGCAGGCAGCACTTAGACCCGTCAGCGGTAACGTGCCAGTCAGGTACTCCACAGCAAATATGAACCGTCATGTTCATCAGGGTCAAACTGGGACGTAAGCTTCCTGCAAAACATGTTCACGGCGCCCGGCTGAAAGTCAGCGTGTAGATCCTTCCCATATGATTCACATTCATTAAGGGCTTATTGGTTTAACCAGCGTACAAATCAGCTAAGCTCTGCTCATCAATGTCATTTCACTTTTTTTTTTCTCTCTGCATAGCGCGTGTTACAGGCTGACTTCACGGCGACAGTTTTGTTTGATGTTGACTTCTCAGCGCCACATTTCGAGTTTATTTTAAGCAGAATAACACGCACACTGTACATGTTCACGTTATCTCCTCCTTCGCTTATCAAGTCTGAAATCGCTTAACCGTTCAAGTGAGTAACTTGGCAATACATACAGAACATCCATTACACACTAGACATCTAATCAACTGTTTATGCTGTTGTTATAGAGACCAAAATGATGACTAAAGCTGCTTTTGTCAGTGGCTTGCAGACTGAGCGGCACTGTGACGTACAGGGCTCGTCCGCACATATCCGTGTGTTCGTAGGTGGTCACGAGTCACGACTCACGAGGCTTGGCCTGTCCAGCCGGGAACGCTGGGATGAATGAACAGAGCAGATCAACTCCTTTGGTTTGGTTCCTTTCGCTTTGTTTGTGTTTCCTATTATACCTTGATTTACTTCAGCACATCGTACTTGAATTACCTCGTTTTTTTGTGACCTCATGTGCTAGTGTTTTAATTTTTTCTTTGTATATTTGATTGTTTGCTTTGCGAGCAGGAGCGGCGTGTGCTTTTAAGGACTTAAGAAATTAAGTGCCATGGTGAAGAGAGATTATTTGTCTTTCGTTCGACGTTTGTTTAGATTTCTTTGCATTAATCTTACCAAACTTGGTATTATGTTTTTGTTTTGTTTTACTAACCCTGCTTGTTGAAGAGCTTGTGGGATTGGTCATATTTGTTTTTGTAAGCTACCTCTTAAGTTTTGTTTCTTTTTGTCGCGTTTCGTTTGCGAAAGCACATTGTTGTGTTTTGCATTATTGCAGCTTCATCTCACGCTTTCAAGTGTTGTACGTCGGAAGCGACTAATATGAAAAGGGTTAAGATTTGCTTATAGGAAAAGTGGATTGAAAAAAATAATCAGAACTTTCCCTATCAGTCCCCTCCCCTGTAAATGTTACCTTAAGAGCAGACAAAAGAGATTTCTGAAGCCTTAAGTTCGGGGTCGGAGTTGATCTGGGAGGTGCGTATGGAACAAGTGAAGTGTAGTACTTTGAAGTCTGAAAAAAGAAAACAAACAAAATGTTAAACTTGAAAATATGTGAATAGAATTGTAGTTTTGTAATGTGAAAAAGAAGGTTCACAGGCGTGAGCCGCCAAGAACAGGTCATATGCAGCAGTGCATTGCGTTGGACAATTGGGACTGCAAGTGGTAATCAAAGACGAAAGGAAGAAAAAAACTAAAATCCTGTCAGTTGACATGTTTCTTTGTATGAGTGTAGTCCTGAGCAAGAGCCAACAGAGGCCATTTGATATATAAAATTGTGATATTTTTGTATTAAGTGTCAGTCCCTTTTTTTTCCATTTGTTGAGGTTGCAGCGGGGCAAAACTTTGTAGTTCTTTTTTTATATCATTATTCTCTCGTTTGAATGGTTTGCCTTGCTCCTCTTCGGTAATGTTGGACAGTGCGTGATCCTATAGTGGTAAATGTTGCTTTCTGGATGTCAATACATTGCAGGTGAAGGACTAAATCAGCCACATTCTCTTTTGTGAAAACAACAACAAACAAACGAAGAAAAAAAAAAAGATGTGACGCCAATGATCAATGCCATGGCACACGATATCTCAAACAAAACAATCAATGTTGCCAACGTTTTGTTTTTTACTTGAAGTGACTAAAAAAGAAGGGATGGGAAGACGCGTCAAAGGAAACGTAATTGTCGTGTGTCTTGCCGTTGTTTTCTGGAAAACACTGTGAGTTTGGGCATACTTGCCCCCTGTGAGAATTCAAAAACTAGTAGCTCCATGAAAAAAAAGGCAGAAATATATATTTTGTTCTGTAAATGGATAAAGTCGACTGATGTTAAATGGGTAAAACAGAGTTTTGCAATATGTGGCAACAATACGAGATATTAAGTCACATGTTAGTGTACTTTTTTGATTTTGTACTTTGCTTTGAGTGTTTTCACATAGTGTGTGTGTGTGTGTTTGAGAGTGTGTCTGTGGGTGTGTGAGAGAGAGAGCACGTTAGTGTCGAATGCACTAATCTGAAAATCATATTCTATGCCACTTTTCTCTCACCATGATTAAAAAATATTGGCATTGATATAGTTCTTCCCTCAATGTTCTTCTGATGTTTCTGTAATATCTTTGTGCCTAAATGAAATTGTTCAAACAAATTGTCCACATATATCTGCTTAGTTTCTGTATTTTCAAGAAAATTATTGGTGTCTTCAGGGCTCCAGGGGTGCCATGATGATCTCAGATCGATTCACTTGAGACGATTTTTGTTATGTGATGATCATTTGGTCTATTTTCAGTGGTTCCACTGGCGACCGATCAGTATTGTAGTGTTTTATACACAGTTAGAAAAAGACAAGCCAAACATTCCTTGGATCGGAATACGAGCGTTTTTCACAATGAATATCCTGCTTTTGGGGGCATTTCCTCTTTTTTTTTTTTTTGCCTCAGCAACAGGTTTGCTGATTAAACTTTTCAACAACGTCTCTTTAACATTCGGCATTTGTACTGCCCCTACTAGACCTGTTTATTAGTTGTTTAAAGTACTTCTGTTAAAGCCACGCGTCGTCATTGCATCCCTGGAGTTGGCTCACTGTGTTCCAGTGTGGTGTTCTAGAAAGAGTAGCCATTTCATGCTGTGTTGCCATGCATGTGCCATTGAGGTCAAAACTAAACTGTTTGAGTAACAAAGCACCAAGACATTGTCTTTTTTTATATATTAGCACTGAGGACCAATTGCCCTGTCGGACCAAGCATAACAAAGCTTTTTATGTAACAAAGCAGTTTTTCTCTACCCCTCATTCTCTGGCTTGTCTGTGTTTTTTTCCCTCCCTTGTGACAGCACAAGTGCCAGTCCTGTTGCTCTTTAAGAATATAGTGTTTTGTTTCTGGGGGTTTTATTTCTGTTTGTTCTATTATTATTATTTGAATTGTTATAGTTACGTCTACCTCAGCACCTAATCTTAGCCTAATCTTAGAAGGTGCCCAATTTAATTTTATTTTTTTCAGTTTGTTGTCAATTGTACAAGTTTTAATTTGCATTAGAGCTTTGCAACGGTCCTTTGTCTTTTCCAGCAACATGCTATTTTTTGTAGCACTACTTTCTGGATGTTGTGCTACAGATATTGGCATCAGTTTCCTGATGTAGTCTTTCTTTCGGTGTAGGATCAGACACATCTCTTTGTAACATTTCAGTGTTCTCTGATGGAGTGTGAAAAAAATAAAGAATTTAAAGAGATCGAATGCTGCAGGTTTTCTTCTCAGTGTTGTCACTAAGTCAATTTTGTGCCTTTAATAGTGAAAGATATTTTTTACATCCTACTAACAGTAGATTGTTTTTGTAGTGTTGTTTTTATTATTATTATTTATGAGTCTCAAAATAACAATGTTCAGGTTGTATTCATAAATCTGCAGTTAGAAAAAAATAAAAATGGACTTAAGTTTGTCTGGCTTTTTCATGTTTTCGACTCGCAGGAGTTAATGATCCTTTATACAACAAATATTGTCATGTATTCGCCCTCGTGTAGTTGGACTTTCCCGTGTGGATCAAAAGGAGATGTTATGCAGAATGTTCAAGCTGCTCTTTTCTATAAAATCAAAGGTGAATGGTGACCACTGCTTTAAAAAATAAGATTAGGTAAAATGTATATTTGGGTTTGCTCTCAAAGTAGAAATATAATTTATGATGATGCTATTTTTGGACTTTGCTATCTCCTGGTCACCATCCACTTAATATTGGTATAGGTTTGTAACAAGACGAGGGAGTAAATTATATAATTTTTCACAAAAAAATGCATTTTTAAATTTATCACCAAGTTTAGCACCAAGTCTCTATTACAGAAGTGATTTGCTGTTCTTCGTGATGCTTAAATGTCATTGTTTATTATAGGCAGCCTAGAGTCTGTAAAACAAGGCGAGGCGGTTTCATTGAACATTACCGATTAGTCTGATATAAACTTATCTTTATTAAAAAATAACAATAATAAAATAACATGAGTAGGAAAACCTCATAATAAAAGTTAATGGCCAATGCATTGTGAACAGTGTAGTTAGCACCACCTGCAGCTGAGATAATGGCAAATATCTTACCACGTTTATAGAGTAGGGGGACAAAACAAGACAAAGAGACTGAACTTGATGCAAACACATTATCCAATAAATCCTTAAAGTGGAGTCACACAGGTAGTGAAGAGAGCAGGTTCTGTGCCTTCACTGCCTGCTCTCATTACTATTCGAGGGGAAATAGACTGAAACAAAAGCAGTCTCTGCTCCTCTTTTATTCTGGGGGGAGACAAGCTGAGAATACAAACATCATTGCTTTAGAGAGTCTGCCTGTGTTCATTACATAGAGCTCTGTGTTAATACCAGGAACCATCTGAGCAAATAATGGCAATTCGCTGCTATGCTAATGCTCCCTCTGGTATTGTATCTGTCTAACACTCTGTGTGTGTTTTGAGTTATGATCTTGTTGAATTATTGTAAACATCTGCCAGTGTTAGGCTACACGCGCAAAAGTTCAGCCTATCTTGTCACAATTTTTGCCTGTTAATTCATATTCAACAATTTGTGTGATCACAAATTATAAAATGTTTATTCATGCATGATTCCACATATAATACAAATACAACACGTAGGCTATATTATATCACAACGATCTGTATACTATATAATACAACACTGTTCCATCACTGCATTGTTGGTTCCCTGATCGCACGTACATCACGGAGACGGTTATTTGACGTCTGTATTTACATCTGCTAGAGGTATTTTTCAGTGTTTGCTCATTTGTAATATATCCATACGATGTTTGCTATCACATGTCAAATAGACGTTTATTAGATGTCTTTAAGATGTTTATGATTTACAATGTATGTAAAACTGACATCTTAAAGGCGTCTATGCCAGATGCTTTCAGATCAAGCGATCTTTATCAGACATCTTCCAGACTATCTGGTTTGGTTTTGGTTTCTCTGAACACATTAGCAAAACTGCAGCGAAATTTCGCGAACAAAAAAAGTGTCAATAGCTTGGATATGTGTTAGATGCCGCTCACACAAGTCAAAGCGGCTAAATTATTTGACCAATTTGAAAATGAGCTAAATTCTCGTCCTCATGCAAAGCTCCGGATCGTACAGATTACTTTTGAAATGACTGAATTTCACAGAGCAAGTGTATGTAATGTAGATAGTGCCACATTAGCAAAATGTCACAGGCCAAACCGTCCATTGTATGAACGTTATGCGTCAGAGAAACAATTGCGTAGCCTTTTGAACAAAAGTTATCATGTGCATTGTAATGTTCCAAGCGGATGTCATAACAAGTGTCAGTAGACTGGGAAGGTTTTATAAATGAGCAGTTCATTCAGAAATTCACACGACCCTTGTGTGGAAATACTAACAGGTAGACAGACACAAGACAACGGGCGCTGTGCTGAAAGGGGGTGGGGCTATGTAGATCTTTATTGTCAAGCGATATATAAAGCACACCTCAAAAGTAAATTTCTAACAAAATAAATCCTAAAGCATTTTGCCCTCACGCAAAATACGCCCAACAAAATTAGCCGGAAAACGGTAAATATGACTGCAGCTTTACAGCGGCTAAAACGCTGTTATCCCTTTTCACCTTCTAACTATCTCTGGAAATAATGTGCCTCATATAAAGCACCCAATGCTACCTCAAGAGTGCTGTGCTAATGAGTCTTTTAATTAGTTCTATCTCTTAAGATGAAACTGATTTTGTTTTAATGATCGTCTGGGAAAGACAGCAGGGTTCAGATTGTATATTTGCTTTGCAAGGCCTTAGGAACATAAGAATCATTAGAGCGATGCTGATGCTGCTGCTGGCACCCAAGACCGCCCGCTTTCGGCTAATGTCACGTGACCTTCTCTGCATGAATAGCTTTTCAGGGTTCCCATCTTTGGTTGCTCTTTGACCCAGATAGGATCTAATGGAAGCGGGAAGTTTAGACAGCGTCGGACTGAATGGTGGCCGTGGTCTTCCCAAATCCCTTCGATTGTGTTCCCAGCTAATCCATGACGAGGCCCAGCCACAAGCCGGTGGACGACCTCCATTTGCAAAACAAGTAGCAGCCTACAAATGCCACTTGAAGCCATTTGTTATGACGGTGTATGGCTTTCAGGAATTACACTGCCAACTTCAGCCTGCCAGCATTCCGTTCTTGGTTGATAATGAAATTCCTCTGGCACTGGAATCCTATTGTGTGCAGACTGTATTTAATATTACAGATACCAGTGAAACTCAGCAGTATGTTATGATGTCCCTAACATCAGCAGTGCCTTAAATACATTACATGGCCTTAGAAGCCCTCTACTGGTCGAAGTTGAGTGCAAATATCAAGGGTCTATGGTTGTGGTGTTGTTGAAGGGTAATTATGATAAGATTGGTTTATTTTATTTACATAAAGAGTGGCATTTGCTAACTGTTGTTCCTCATGAAACATGAAGTGTTATACCTAATTCGGGACTGTGGTGTGCTGGCGGGATGGAGAGATGCAGCTGCATTGATTGTATTGGGATCAATGCTCCCATTTACTGTCTAACTGATTTTTTTTCTGTAATTATGTAGGGTGTCGATGGCATTTATCCAATCACCCCAGGCCTGCTGAGTGCATTCCCAGTGAGGTGAAAATCTTTACAATTAGTTCATTTAGTGTCGCAGGCAACGACTAATACTCAACCGCCCTCGGGCTGGAAGAAAGGGAACACAATATAGACACGGTCCAAAACCTTCCCAAGACATGAATACAGACACTTAACAAGATGTTTACATTTCCACAACAGGATTGAATTTTTTTTCACAATACTACAGATTTGATCAGAATAACAGAAGTGAAATGGAATCAAGGATATTGATTGGAACCTAAAGGATAGATTGTTGTTTCAATGACTGCATAAAACCTTAATTATTTGATTCCAACATGCGCAAATAGGGTTGAAGTAAAAACACTTGTTTTTATGCTTTTGAAAAGTCTTCTGCTATCCATGTATAATCAAATATACAATACTGTGAAATATTAAAACTTAAAAGAACTGTTTTCTATTTTAAAATGTAATTTACATTACTCCAGTCTTCATGATCTGTCAGAAATCATTTTAATATGCTGATTGGTTTGACTTTAATGCGTCCTTGCTGAATAAAAGTATTAATAAAAAAAAAATGAGCCAACTGACGTTTGAACGGTAGTTAATGTCAGTGTGATTAATCAAATGCAGGAAGGTGATTTTTTTTCTTAATATTGGAGAACTCGGGCACAATTCACGGCTGACGGTTTTGATTTGCCGTTTCACAGCGAATTATATATATCATGTATGTTTTAAAGAAATGTTTGTCTGTGTTTGCTGCTGCTTTCTTTGACGCCTTTGAAACTATTTCTATCGGCAGAGACAAAATATGTGTCTAAAATGTGAATTCGTAATTTTTTACTTTATATGTTTTACTCTTGTAAAAAGGTTGCACTCTCGCCGTTGTACTGAATATGAGAAGACTGCGATATTATGACATGTATGTTGTAATCGTTTCAGAGACGGCAGTTTGAAGAGCTTTCATCCGGCAAGAGCAGCAGTCTTGATTTGAAAGCACATTTCTCCTCTATGGTGCTCAAGTTATTCTCTTGTGAGATAACAATCACATTACCAGCACTTAAACTACGTCAAACACTGCATTTACATTAAGCAGTGAGTCAGAATTGGCGCCTTCCCTCTGTGACCCGCATCTGCGGTCAGACGTTCTGCCAGACGGACCACAGTGTGCCTAAAGTGATGCTGTAGGCCAGCACGGTGAGCAGGTAGACGCGGAACAGCAGGACGTCCAGCACGTACCCCACCTGCAGCCATTCCTTAGCGATCTCCCTGCTCTCATCCTTCTTCTCCATGAGCTGGCGGATGGTGGTGATCTCACGCAGGATGCCGTCCGTGAAGGGAGACCCACTGTCCCGCGTGGACAGCCCCAAACCCAGGTTTCTCACAGAGTCTCTGGATCCCTCGCAGCTGTGATGGTTGCAATGGACTGCTTAAAGAATCACAGGTCAATTTCAGAGCTTGTTTCCACCAACTATAGCACAATTGTTAAGCTCCACCCACATTGGCACTGTTGCTATGTCAGACTTTACTGATGTAGTAGATGGCAACAGTTGCTAAGGTAGGATTGGTCAGTAATATTTAAGGCGGGGCTTAGTGAAGGGTCAGTTACCTGTGTTCATGTTGTTTTCTTTGTAGAGTGGTAGGTCAGATCCCTGCGAGAGGATCGAGCAGGCCTTCTTGTTGTGAATGCAGAGCAGCACCGTGGCCTTCTCCAGCACCAGGTGTTTGACCCACTGGGGCACACGAGACTGCAGATCCTGCTTGTGCACCAGCCTCACGATCAAAACGGACTCTGTCAGGCTGATGACCAGCAGCGCCATGCACACCACGAAGTACACACCTACACTCAAATACACAGGCATAACATACGCTTACATTCAATGTTTCCTCTTATTTCCAGATTCTTTCTGAGCAAAACATACTATTACTGGAGAGAATTTCAATTTTCAAAATCAATTTTGGGGTTGGTAAGATTTTTACAATGTTTTCCAAAGATTTTTAGATATCTCTGTGATCAAGTCTACATTTATTTAAACACAAACAGCCAAAAGAGTAATATGGTAAAATATAAAAACGATTTTGTTTAAATGTTTAAAATGGCTTTGCCATCACAAGAATAAATGACATCACATGTGTGTGTGAACTTGGATGGGTTAAATGCGGAGTACTAATTCCGAGTATGGGTCACCATACTTCGCCACACATCACTCATCAGTTTTATGCATCCTTACTGAATAAAATACTTACAAACACACAGCCATTAATGTCTAAACCACTGGCCACAAAAGTGAGTACACCTCTAAGTGAAAATGTCCAAATTGGGCCCAATTAGCCATTTTCTCTCCCCGGTGTCATGTGACTTGTTAGTGTTACAAGGTCTCAGCTGTGAATGAGCAGGTGTGTTAAATTTGGTGTTATCACTCTCACTCTCTCATACTGGTCACTGGAAGTTCATCATGGCACCTCATGGCAAAGAACTCTCTGAGGATCTGAAAATAAGAATTGTTGCTCTACATAAAGATGGCGTAGGCTATAAGAATATTTCCAAGATGAGACCAAGATAAACTTATTTGGTTTAGATATTGTCAAGCATGTGTGGCGGCAACGAGGTGAGGAGTTAAAAGATAGTGTTGGGAGTGTCATGGTCTGGGACTGCATGAATGCCAACATTCATGGTTGCCATGATTCATGGTGAAGCAGATCATGATATACCCTTCCTTTCGGAGACTGGGCCACAGGACAGTATTCCAACATGATAATGACCTCACACACACCTCCAAGATGACCACTGCCTTGCTAAAGAAGCTGAGGGTAAAGGTGATGGACTGGCCAGGCATGTCTCCAGACCTAAACCCTATTGAGCATCTGTGGGGCATCCTCAAACGGTAGGTGGAGGAGCGCAAGGTCTCTAGTATCCACCAGCTCTGTGATGTCGTCATGGAGAAGTGGAAGAGGACTCCAGTGGTAACGTGAAGCTCTGGTGAACTTAATGCCCAAGAGGGTTAAGGCAGGGTGGGAAAATAATGGTGGCCACACAAAATATTGACAATTTGGACCTTTTCACTTAGGGGTGTGCTTATTTAGTGGCCAGTGGTTTAGACACTAATGGCTGTGTGTTGAGTTATTTTGAGGGGACAGCAAATGTACACTGTTATACAAGCTGTACACTCACTACTTTGAAGAAATTTTGCTACACTGTAGTGTTGTCACATGAAAAGATAAAATATTTACAAAAATGTGCTTGGTGTACTCACTTCTGTGAGATACTGTATGTATGTGTATGTGTGTATATATATATATATATATATATATATATATATATATATATATCACACATAGAGAGAGAAGAGTGTGGTTGAAAAGACCTTACTGTATACAGTATAGTGTGGTCCAAAGATCCAGAAGACAACTGACCAATTCATTTAAACACTAAATAGGAGGAAATGCTGATAGAAAAAAAAATGCTTGCTTGATTACTGACCAAACATAGTGTAGAATATTTAACTCATAATTCATTTATTTCCTTAATGTTTCTCTGTTGTACATTTTCAAAATCCTAAAGCATTTATTCCCAGATTTAAATTAGATTTTGAATCCCAGATTTCCACTGTATATATTTACACTAACTGTTTCAGCATGATAATATTGCTGAGTTACCCAGAGACCATGCATTATTGTTATTTTTCTGTATTGTTGTATTCTGTATTTACTTTTGTTGAGATATTGAGAACTTATTTCTCTCAATACCTTTCTTAAGAAAAGCAACAAAAAAAAATGCAAGCCATCTTTTGTGGGTTTGAAAACATTAGTTTTGCAATCGCATTCGATCTCTCAAATTAATCAGCGCTGTGTATTTCCACAAGCTTCCTCACATTGAAAATCAATGGATATGTGAATTGACTTCAGTCGAAATACTCAAGAAATATCTTGTTTTGCCTTCTGCCTGCACAGGAGCATCAGAAGTGCGGCCAGCTGAGAAGAAACTGTACTGGATCACACCACTTGCTACAAATAAAAAAAACTTTATCTAAGGACATTTAATAATATCTAGATGCAGTATACTACATGACATGTCATCTCTCACACACGATAATGATCTTCAGGAAATAAAGAATGAATGATTGAGGGACTTTTTGGAATGCATCAGGTCATGTTCTATGAATCTGAAAGACCTCATTACCAATGAGAGGGGTCCCTATGGCAGTCGCTGGCAGAGTGTCGGAGACGATGATGAGAAAGACAGAATAGCCCAAGAGCAGGGTGATCTTGAAGGATACTCGCTCTCCGCTGTCTGGTGGCAAGTAGAATCCAACGATGTCCATCACCATCAGGAATATACTGGGCAACAGGAGGCTGACTGTGTAGAACAGAGGTCTGCGTCGGATCACAAGCTGACGATAAAGAAAGATGTCTTTCATTGTTGCGATAGTGATCTTTCTCACTTTGTTTATATTTCACTTGGCTATTAATTTAAAACTGCTTTCTAAAAGAAATGGGACCATGTACATTTAGTGCACTACTATTCAAAAGTTTGGGATCAATAATTTTTGAAAGTCTCTTTATTCAAAAATACATCAATGGTGTGAAATATTACCATTTAATATAGCTTCACCGTTTTAATGACATTTTAAATGTAGTTTGTTCCTGTGAAGAAAAGACTGGAATTTCAGTAGTCTTTACTCCAGTCTTCGATGTCACATGATCATTCAGAAATCATTTTAATATGCTGATATTATTATCAATGTTACTATTTTTGTGGAAACTGAAGAATAGAAAGCTCAAACAACTTGTATTTTAAATAGAAATCTTTTGTAACATTATACAAGTTTTTGCTGTCACGTTTGATCATGAATGCAGAGTATGTTTAAACCAAATTATTAATGCATTTTAATACCAAGAAATGTTGAAGCACATTTTCTTCTGTAATTGCAAATGTTGATGTAATATTGCTCTGCTAATACATATTGATCTGTTGCTCATTTTGAATTGGTTCAATTGTTGGGGTTATAGCTCACTGTTACACAACAATCAATAATAATACAAAGCTAATGCAATTATGTTTAATATAGTCAGTAAGACTTCTGTCTGTCCTAAGTGCAGAAAGCTTTTATTTGTATCCCTGACATTTTTCATTTGCAGATGCTAATGTGTGCCATGGCTTAATTTGGCATTGTTACGTTACTCACATGGAACTTCATTTCGGCGTAGTAATCATCATTATCGATGCTGAACTCTTTGTATGTGGAGAGGACGTGAAGCAGCTCCCATTCTCCCTGGTTCATGAACACACTCTTGTCGTTCATTACTTCCTCAGGGGTTCTCATTAGTGTGATGTTGATGTCTTTAGCTACGGGAGGAGATAAGGTTAAAGGTCAGTTCAGTCAGCTTTTAGGAAAAGCAATGTCCTCAAATAGTTTCAGAAATGCTCAAATTCCAGGGCATCCTTATTTCTGCTGGGTGTTGTTTTTGGAAAAACAACTTTATGCGTGTCTGTATTTTATTAAGCTTTCATGCTTCAGTTTCATAAATGATTTAATCCTCTCAAAATCCTTTTAGACTTGGATTCTATGTGTAGGAGATGCATTTTGTCACCGATGACTGAATGATCTCTCTCAAGTCTAATGAAATACATTTACTTACTTGTGTGTAGCCAGCTCTGGAAAGTCAGGCTACATTTTTGGACATCGTAAGGAAAGTTGTAGATGTTGAGGGAGCAGGCGGTCACCACCTGGATAGGCTTATAGTTGCGAACAAGCCCAGTGTGGCCTACATAGACATAAGGAATGTCAGGAGACTTTCCTACATCCACACTGCAGAGGACAAAGAGAGGGAGCAAGCAGGCAAAAGAGATCAATAATTCTACCATTAACTCTCAATTATCTCATTATGTCAAGTCTACTCACAATTCATTGATTAGAATATCTGGAACCCAGATGTTGGCAGTGAGAATGGAAATCTGTTTAACGTCATCAAATTCTTCTGGATCCCACGCAAGGAACTCATCTATCCATTGCTTTTGAGGTAATAGAAAATTCAAGTACAAAACAGCACACTGTAAAACCTATTAAGTCTCAATAGCCTTAATTAAGCATACCCAGCAAATTGACTCAATGTCAATTTGACGTCAAATATTAGACAAGGTTTGATCAAGATGCTATATAGCATCGTATTACACTCAGATTGGACCGCAATTTCTTCGGTGGTTAATTGGGTTAAAATAGGAAGTTATCCCACACGGAAATTGCTTTAATAATATATATGTAGGCCGATATGTTTGACGTTCAGTTTACGTCAAATCAACGTCAAGTTTTAAACGTCCATTGATGTCATATTGACATCGCATTGACATCAATGATTAGTATGTTTAATTGGGATTTATGTAAATGTATGGTGTAATATGAATTTGTCGTTAGCTTCATCGTTGGCTCATCTTTTGAACCAATGTGCAGCCGCTGAATTTGAAAACTTAAAAAAAAAACGTTTTGTATTCATTAAAGGTAACCAGTGGAGTGATTACATTTATTACATCTACCAAAAATACGGATTTGCTGAAAATAAATTCACTGTAATAAATAAAAATCATGAAATTTCTTTACAATAAATATTAAGACAATTACAAATAATTAAGTAACTGTTTGATTTAGAGATGTAATAAACGAATCTCTTAAGATTACTGACGGTGTTATTGATTCACTAAAAACTGGCTCTTGAGTCATTCCTTCGGAAATCAAACGACGTTGTGTTTAATTCATTAAGAAGAAAATTGTCATTTGTTTGGCATTAAAACTACAAGTGTTGCCGAACATTGCTGATACACAAAAGAAGGACCGGTGTTGTGCCCATTTTCGACCCCTTGTTAAATTATTACCCCTCTCGTTGAAATCGCCATCTGATTGCCTAATCCTAATTAGGGGGTAATAATCTGGTGGGGGTCAGAAGTGGACACAACACCCACTTCTCGTATGAGTCATCTGTTCGGGAATCGAACTATACGTTCGTCGCGTTGTATATTTCTGATGCACTAAAAATTGTCTGCTCATAAAAGTCAAACGATAAGCCTACTTTACACTACATGTTGTTGCTTCACAAAAAAAAAAAGACACACACAAAGGAGTAGACTACTTCACAGTTTTTTTTTTTGATGATTTTCATTTATGCATTAAGCAGATGCATTTATCCAAAGCGACTTACAGTGCATTCAGGTTATACATTTTTTATCAGTATGTGTGTTCCCTGGGAATTGAACCCACAACCTTTGCGCTGCTAACACAATGCTCTACCACTGAGCCACAGGAACACTGATGTCGGTTATCTAACATTAAATTAATCTTGTACTTTCCACAAACATACCTGTCTGTACCACACATATGTTGTCAAGACCTGGTTCTTCTCATCCTATGTGGCAGAGAAATATATACAAAAGAATAAATGCGAAAAGTCTTAATCAACAGGCAGTTAGTTTACATATTTAATAGACTTTTGAGACCTCTACCCACCACATTAAGAATCGCATAAACCATAAGGTCAATAGCCACCGTCGTTGACTGCCTCCAGTTGCGCACTGGTCGAACTCCTTTCTTATATCCGGCACTTAAAAACTCATTTAGTCGAACCAGAGTGGCATTGGCGAAACGCCCAGTGTTATTGCCCAGCTTCTTCACTACACCGAGACAAAAGAATAGCCACTTATCACTTTCACTTCATTCGGCTTTAGCATTAAACGATTAAACTGTCAGATACACGTGAATGCATATTAATTCATTAATAGCAATATTGATGGCGTCTCAAAACTTAAAGAGCTGTCTAATTTAAAATGCACCGATTAACAAAAATGCTGTCAAAGTTGACCGCTCACTAGGTTTTGAGACACAGCCCTTGAGTCTTGAGGTCGTTTAATGTGAAAGTACAGCGCTTGTTCGTTTGAAAGCTCAAATGCAGGTTGCTGTTATAACCCAAATCAAAAATGAAGCATAAGAAATGTTACCTGAGCAAGTCACCAGCGTCCCATACACGCAAACGCAGAGAGCTGTCCAGAGTGCTGAACATTTCATTGTGCTGAGCTGTTTAGCGTTGCTCTGGGTTCTTCTCACGGGCTTCTAGCCTGGGGCTGCTTCTTTCCAGTGATACACCCTGAGCTCCATTAGTTATCTCTGAGCTGTCCATAAGCGCTCGGACTGTGTCATTACAGCACTTAGTCCACCCTCCCTCTCTCTTCTGTATGATCGTCCCACAGCTGAGGCAAGTCCAAAGCACTTCAGCTTGTCCCAAGAGACACAACGGATAGAATGAACTATACTAACATGACAAGTACTCTTGAAAAGCTAGATACAGATAGAATATTATTTCTTCTAAACGTTGTACTGCAATAACTTTTTTTCACAATTATTTTGTAACCAGCATGTTCCAATAGGCCTTGTTATCATGTTAAAAATGGAGCATGGAGTTTTTTATTTGTTTAAGATTTTAAATATAATAGAATAAACAACATAAACATAGTCAAATTTCTTCTGGCTAGTGTTTTTCCCCTCACACTGATTCAACAGCGGACGGCGCATAAATTACAGCTGCCTTTGACATTTCATGGGTCATATTTCACCACCAAGTTCAAGTCAATTTCCATGAGCACTTAGACTACTACATTAAACTGTGATCTAATACTTCACCCAGCCATGATGAGACTTAATTAGCCCGGCAATAGGCAGGTGATTAGATTTGCGTCAGGAAAATATTATCAGAATTTTGATGAGGAATTGAATTAGGTGTTTTTTTCTAACTGAACCGGCAGCTCTGAGAAGCGATGTAATGAAAATGCACTGTTATGATAGTGATGTGGAGGTGATTGTGGTTTATTTTTCGGTAAGGAAATTGGAGCTTGATATATGATAGTGTTACAGTAAAGGGAGGGGCATATAAACATAAGCTCTTCATTCCCATTATATGTTATGTGTAATTTCTCAAATAATCCTATAATCAAATAAGTTTTACAATAGCGTGGTTTTTATTAAACGTTTTATTTATTCAGGACATGTATATTCAAATATTTGTTTTAAGTTTTAGCAAAACAAAATCTCAAAACAATGCAACTTATTTTGCAAAGCAATATTTATTTGAGAAAAATGACGTTCAACAGTAAAATTGATCATTTACAGTATCATTTTCTTGTTGATTCCATGTACTTGCTTTACGAATAAAAAAATCAAAAGTTATAGAAAAATGTAAGCGTATAAAATGTAAGTTAAACTCACAGCATCTTAATATTCTACATTTGAGTTAAAAAAATGAAATCTCCACTTGAACATATGCTATTAAAAATTGATACTATTGCCATACCTTTATAGAGTATTAACATAAAAAGCAACCTCCATGTTTATGAATAGGAGTTTATTTCAGTGAGACAGACCCTTATCATCAAGTGTACAATTAAAACAAAACATTTGAGTGTTATTATTAGTGAAAAGAAGAGACGCATGGAAGAGAAAGACAATATTCAAACATAAATTAGCACATTAATTTGTTTTTCTTTATTCTCTGGCAAACAATCACATACAACATGAAGGCAACTTGCTCGCAGCTAGTCATTATGATCTTTACATTACTGAAAGTAAGTTTAACCATGTTTAACAAATAAGGACTCCACCTATATACATTTTGATAGGCAAACTGGGCTCATTTTATATTACAGAGTCAATAAGAAAATCTGAATTCATTAATTATACTTTAACTGAAACTGCAGTTGTGACATCTGTCGCTTTGTTTGAACTTTCTCTATCCCCTATTCTTCTGTTTTGTCCTTCTCTTCTCATTACACCTCTTTTTCCCTACATCCTCCGTCAGATTTCAGGCAGAGCTCCAGACACCCCAGAGCAGCAGTAGAGTCATGACATAGATGAGCATAATGAGCAGGTACACACAGAAGAGGAGCTTGTCCACTTTCAGGCACAGGTCCACCCAGTAAGACTGTGAACTGCCCTCATTGTCCTCCTCCTGAAGGTACAGTCTGAGAGACACCACCTCCTGCAGGATCTTCTCTAGTGGAGAGTCATTGTTTGAGACTTCTGTCAGGGAGAACAGGTCTGGCTCTGGAGAGAGATCAAACTCGAAGCCTGAATCAGAGAGAAAACACAATTATTATGTGTCATGGTATTCTCGTGAATGGCGGCAGAGACTGACACGGAAGAGAAGACACGTTGAAAAAATATTCTTGTTGTCTTTGCGCATAAAAAGCATTCTCATAGCTTCATAAAATTATGGTTGAACCTCTGATGTCACATGGACTATTTTAACAATGTCCTTACTACCTTTCTGGGCCTTGAACAAGGAGTTGCGTTGCCGTCTATTCAGGGTCAGAAAGCTCTCGGATTTCATCAAATATTTTAGAAAAAAAAATTTGAACGACATGAGCGTGAGTAATTAATGATATCATTTTTTATTTTGTGTGAACTATTCCTTTAAAGGAATAGTTCAACCCAAAATTAAAATCTTAAAATTAAAACTCAAGCTTACAGTAGGCCATCCAAGATGTAGATGAATTAGTTCATCATCAGAACAGATTTGGAGAAATTATGCATTTGATCACTTGCTCACCAATGGAACCTCTGCAGCGAACAGGTGCCATCAGAATGAGAGTCCAAACTGCTGATCAAAACATTACAATAATCCACAAGTAATATACACAACTCCAGTCCATCAAATCAGCTGTTTGGACTCTCATTCTGACGGCACCCATTCATTGCAGTGGATCCAAATGTGAGCAAGTGATGGGAAAAGGCTCCCTTGAAATAAATTAATTAACTGCAGAATCCAGCGACTGACCAATCAGAGCTGTGTAACAATTAATGATATTGTGAAATTACCATTTTTTTTTTTATTATTGTTGGGCATTTTCGCCTTTTATTATGATAGGACAGATCCGAACTGACAGGAAACGAAGTGGGAGAGAGAGGGGGCAGGATCAGGAAAGGTTCTCCTTTTAAGTAAGGATTTGAACTCGGGATGCCTGTAGCGCACCGGCGCTGTATGTACGCTGCCCACAAGGCTATCAATGCCAAGTTTTTGAATAATCTATTGGTCAATGTTAAAGAATGTTTGTCTATAACTCATTTTATTAAAACGTTTTAAAATGTATTAGTATATGCAGAAATTAACAAATGAATGGACATTGTAAAACACCGTTCCTAACTAATTTCAAAGTATAGAATCCTATTGTATAAATAGATCATATTTTCTCTCATACCTCCGGACTGCTCCATATCATCCAGTGTCTTCATCGATGTGAAAGCGCTCTCAATAAAGCTCTGATCCATTGAGCCATATTTGTCTAGTAAGCAAGCTGACATGGACATCTCCTGGACTTCCTTCTCGCTGTAATGCAAAAGCTTCACCACGAAAATGGACATCGACAAACTCAGCACCAGCAGCGCCATGCAGACTGCGAAGAAGGCACCTGTGGCAAAAAGAGCAGACTTTGTTGTCAGTAAGGTGAGGTTGCTGTCAATCAAGAAGGTTGTTAATAGGTGAAAATTGTCATTAGGAAGAGCTCTAGCTGTACTATACCAATGAGGGGTGTTTTAATAGCGGTAGCAGGATATCATCCATCAGATTGACTCTGATTACAGTGTAGCCCAAGAGAATGCTGGTCTTGAAAGTGATGCGAGTGCCACTGTTCGGAGGCAGATAGAAGCTGGTGACATCCACCACCATGAAGAAGATGCTCGGGATGAGCAGACTTACCACGTACAGCAGGGGGCGCCTGCGGATCAACACCTACAGAGAGAGACAGAAAGGCTGGAACTGAACGCTCTCTCTCTGGGTGATGTTTATTCCATTACTTGCCCTCAGAGAAATGTGCTCACGGAGCAGTCTGAGATGGCTGTTTCTAAAGGGGAATTACATAACAAGCTTAAGCCTTCTCCCCATTTCCTGGATTTGCTAAATCAGTCCAATTTCTCATTCCAGAGCTGAAATTGTTTTCCCACACCTCAGCTCCCCCTGAGCACCCAGACTTGATTCTTGAGCGTCCTGATCAACCTCGCTGCCACAGAGCTATTTCCTCTCGCCGCCCCTCATCTGAATCAGGACCATCCATTTCACTTTCCTTATTTAAGGCTGCTTAAGCTTCCACAGTACAACCAAGAGCAATTTCATACCGACTTAAACATGTTCCCCACCCATTTGGCCAATGAGTAAAAACACAAATATGGATCCCTAAATGACTTCGGCAATGAGCCGCAGAGCAAAGGTAATCAAAGTACACAGCCGTTTCCATGGTGTGCGCATCTTAGTGGAACAGGGTGCATTGCCCACGAGCTTTGAGCTATTGGCCCATTCCTCCCACTGAACACGACGCTCATTGATCAAATGCCAGAAAGACAGTCTCATTATCATCATCCTTTCTGTGTGTTGTCTGCCGCTAAGCCTCATCTATTAGCTTTAGTGTGACTCCACTAACAGCTATGCAAAGGTTGGAGAAGGGTTGTGACACATGTCAGACTAACGCCAATACTCTAGCTAGCATGTCTGGCCTACTGTTACGTGCCTAATGTCTCAGTCAGGGTCCGAAATGAACATTTACCAGACTTCAAATGCAAGTCAAATGCTGTTGCAAGAAAAAAAAAAATCTAAATATATTACAAATATTTAAATGTAATTTAAAATCAAAAGAAAATGCATTTCAATTCAAAATAAACAACTATATAATATGATATTTTTCAAAATGATAGAAAATCATTTTAAATTAAATTACATTTGATTTTGTGACCCGAGAAGGTGGGATCCAGCATCCCTGCTGAGGATAAACAGTTTGAAGAATGGATGGATGGATTACAATTCATTTTAAAGTCACAATATAAAGGAGGTGATAACAGATATTTATGTTGTGACATACATCACAAGAGTACCACGATGCATGCGTGTGGCGCTGCTGACGCAGAAGCCGACATTTCAACGCTATCTCACGACAATTCGCACATATTTTACGAGGTGGCTAATTCGTACGAACTCGTATGATTTCTCTAAACCCCAGTAATGGGTAGGTTTAGGGGCGGGGTTAGGTGTAGGTCATTTGTAGAAATTCATACGAATTGGCAACTAGTAAAAAATACATACGATTTAGCAAAAATTGTATGAATATTATCCCTATGTAGGATCAGAAAGCTCTCGGTTTTCATCAAAAATATCTTATTTCAAGCATCTGGATCTACTGTTATATGATAAAGTCAAACTACTTTATCATTTCATAATCTAAATTTAATATATAGATATAAAGAAATCTCAGCTGTGCGATTATATCATTGCAAAATACAAACTATGTTATTTATCACCTATCTTAATCTAAATTTAACTGTAAGGTATAAAGATATCAAAAGTTGCATGTAAAGCTGCCAGTGAATGTCATCTGTACTGATTAAATAAGTTCAGTATAAATCCTCACATTAAACTGAATCTGTGCGTAGTCTCTGTCCTCAAGATTTAGTGTCCAGTAGTGAGAAGGGACAGACAGCAGCTCCCATTCACCGTTATTCATGAACTCTCTCGTGTCATTGGCGATTTCCTCAGCAGGCCTCCACAGAGCTAAATCCATTTCAGTCACTGCCAGAGAAAAACATCAGCAGTTCATTGTGTTATTGTTCAATTAAGTGTTTATGTTGGCAGGTTAGTGTGGAGCTTATTTAAAATATGTCAGCTTTTAAAAGATTCTAACCAGGGCTGATCAAAAACATTCAGTAATCACAGCAACTCTCATTATACGGGGCCAGCTTGTGTACAAAGCACACGCTGTGTGCGAGTGAGTAATTTACCTGAGTGGAGCCAGCTGCGAAAGGTCAGGGTGCAGTTCTGCTTGTCAAAGGGAAAGGCGTAAATCTCCAGGTGACAGGCTGAGACCACCTGGATGGGTTTGTAGTTTTTTACCGTTCCTGAGCAGTTGACATAAACATATGGGATGACTGGGGATTTGCCAACATCAACGCTGGAGAGATAGGAAGACATATGATGCAATGAGAGTATAACTCGACAAAATTCATTTTCAGAACACAAAAGGAGCTTGTGATGCAGGATGGAGAGATACATCTATCATGTACATACAATTCACTTATGATGATATCAGGCACCCAGATGGCATCCGAGGACAGCGATATTTCAGTGATTCCATCAAACTCTTCAGGATCCCAAACAAGAAACTCATCGTTCCATATCTGTAACATTAGAGTAATGAGGTTTACTGTTACCTAGCAGGTCCCATGAGAACGATTCAGATCGCTCAAATATCAGATTCCATGCATTTCAAAATCGGATTATGGTGTATGTGTTTCTTTGCTGGATCTGTCTCGTAAAGATAGAATTAAATGTGTTTTATGAAACCTGCTCATTCATAGTATTCTTCTTTTATAGGAAAAATACATGTTGTTTATGGGCACTCAGGCATAGTACTGATTTATTCATATACTGGTCTATAGATAATATTTAAAGTAAATGTTTAGGTTAAAGTCAAAAGACAATAGGTTTGATTTCAAGAGGTTACAGTGCAAAAACATTTTGAAAACAGCTACCATAAACAATCTGCATCAGACTAATTTAAATAAAGTATGTTAGCCATATACAATATATGCTGCTGTGTATTTATGAACTGTTACCACTAATTAGACAAATGAATTGATACTAACTTGGCGATACCAAATGCTGGTGGTCACTTTCTGAGTCTGTCCATCCTGTGAAAAGATGTACAAATGTACTTTATTTTACTGACATGGAAGTACACTAATAACTTTGCAATATATTTATTTAGTTAACGTTAACATGCATTGCATAAAAAAATGTCATTGTATGACCAATTTTACAAGTAATACAAGTAATTTGTCTAAAGGTTGAAATGCGCTCACCACATCTAGGATAGACTGGATTATAAGGTCAATGTAAACGGTAGTTGGTTTGGTCCAGTTCTGGACAGGCCGGACTCCACAGTTATATTTGCGAAGCAGTAACCTGGTGAGTTGGTTCAGAGCAGATCTCTTTGGTTTCTCAGGGACTAACTCAGCCTGTGGAATAACTGTAGAAAAATGTGAATCAGTGCAGATCTTGCTTGACTTGGTTGAGTTAGAATTATCAATACAGTGTGGCAGCAAATCAAATTCAGCCACATTAGTTCCATAGTATAAAATTCACGGTAAAGTCACAGATAGGTTAGGTGGCTTTTTAAATAGTTTTCAAATTTTTCTAGTTTTGTTCCATTTTTATAATATTAAATGTTGATGCAAACAGCATTAAAAGTTATGCAACATATGTAACTGAATAATTGTATAATTAATACAATATAAACAAGAAAAAGCACTGGACTTACCTGACAGCAACAAAGATAGCAAAAGGACAGGACTCATCCTGACAATTAAGAAGAAAACTGCAAACAGATTCAAGTTGGTTTCCACTGCCTTTGTCCCAGCTTTACCCTATCACGGAGTGTGTTTTACTCCAGTGAAATGCTATGGAGCATCAGAACGGTCGTTGTACACATGACTGCAACAAATGCACAGCAGCAACTTGCTCACCACTCTTGCAAATTGATTTTCCATTACGATGGTAAGAAGATCTGGGTTTGGTGAATAGGATGTGTACTCTGACTGCTCAATTCATGGACCCTAAGCATGGTAAACTGGAAAATAATGGGCTTTAGAACATACATAATCATAATTATACAATTATGTGTTATCAGTAAAATCATTTTTAAAAGCATATTTTATTTCTTTATTTCTAATTAATATAGAGAGTAGGTCATTGTAATGCTGCTTTTTAGAATGAGATAATGACAAATAAATGTGTGCATATGTTATGGTCATTGTAATGTATTTTAAATATAGTAAGGACATTCTTTATTGAAGTCTTTGACAGTTAGCAAATACACAGTAAATACAGTGGGTTATAGTGCGGTAGCCTATAGAATGATACAAGTTTAAGCCAGTTTTTCTTATATTTATATCTTATATTAAATTATTGTCACATTCTGTCCAACTGCAATAAGCTTATAATGAAGAATCTGATTCCTTATTATTGGTCCTAAAGATGTGGAGAGGTTATGTATTTATATTTATTAATTGTTAGTTGTTTACACACCCTTACTAAAGTAATATCTTCTGTCAAACATTTTATAGGCTTCAAATGAATTTTAAGTCTTCAAAGAAATTAAGCAAACAATTAAGCTTCATAAATTAAGGAGAATCCTTATTAATTTAGTAACTGCAATGACCAAATCAATGAGTACGCTTATCATTTTGTTTAGCAGTCACTTAATGCTATTTTACCACTTGGCACCATTTTTGAGGTCTAAAATAAATCGTTTATTGCTTATGCGTATGTTTTTCAGCAAACCAAAATGGACATTTGTTTTAGTTTAATCCACATTACCTCTGTCTAAGTGAGGCTGTCATGATTAATAGGTTCAGTGTTAGTGCGTTTACTTTGACGTTTCCGGAGTCCTGACTGTTTACCAAGCGCGCGCACGACGTTTCCCAGCTCGCGCTTGAGTGGTGTGTGTGTATGTGTGTGTGTGCGTGCGTGCGTGTGTGTGTTCGGGGGGCATATGGAGTAGGTCACACTCTTGAGTCAGGGCGACGCAATCTGGAAAAATATATTTTTAATTCATTACGATGAGAGTTGAACAGGATTTTGAACATGAGGAAACATCTGAAAACTCGGTGAGTGTGTTGTGTTTTACAGATATGTATTCAAATTAAAAATGGTAACACAGTTTGTGTTAATGAGATCTAGACACACGGCAGTGGCTGTCACCGTTTTATTTGCTTCAAACAGTTAGTAGATGTTGTAAACTGGTTATATTTGAGCTAACTTGTAATATTTAATTTAACAAATATGTTTATAACAGATGTTGTAAACATATACTATATCCTGATTTGGAACCCATCCATTGAAACCCATTGGAACCCTTTCTCATTGAAAAATCCTTGAGTTCTGACAAGCATTGCACATAATTCAGAATCAAATATAGTATCCAGTATCCAATCTCCAGTTTATGCGCTTGTTTGATTTTTAGATGATTATTTTATAATTGTATTTTCAAAAACCTACCATAGGAATCTTATACAGACTGAGATTATGTCCTCAATGGTTTAAAATGTTTAAATTAGTATTTTTTTAATTAAATTATTTTATCTTAAATTTCCCTTCTAAGTTAAGTTTGTAAATACTCAATGCTACCTTCTGAATGAAATCTAGGAATTAGTGAATTTTCTTGTGTTTGCTTGTGTCACTCAAGCTCATCTATGATAAACCAGCGCTATCTGTGTCAAAGGCCCAAAATAGAGCTCTGAGTGCCGCTCACAGGCCTCCAGCTCACCATATATGTCTTCTGCTCCCAGCCTAGGGTGTCTGGCTGCCTCCACAGCCATGCTGACATTCCCACCTGCTGTCAGAATGTCTTTATATAGTTCTGTTGCTCCTGCATCTATTATCTGGCCACAGTCTTTTTTATGTTTACATGCCACATGTTAAAGTCTATTTTCAGGCATACTGTTGAAAATTGAATAGAAGATGTAGGCAATTTCATGCCCAAGGCTTTCATAACTGTTGATCAGGCCAGCTATAGACTCCTTCAACCCACGCTCATTTGACACCTGAGTCAGAAATGCGGTTATGCTGGGTGATAAATCCAAGAGCAAATTGCGTCTCATATCATATTCTTGTTTTGATCAGTTCACACCTGCTCTTTTCTTTCTGGAACGGATCCTGTTATTGAGTGGTTAATTGCTCAAGTGGGTCTTGTTATCACAAACAGAAGTATCCTCAATATGCCTGTGGCAAAGCATTGAATTTTTGATCCACAGAAATTAAAAACAGCATGTTTGCTTGTCTTTTTCAGAGCCAAATGCTGCTTAACCAGCTCAGAGAGATTACTGGCATTCAGGATCTGCAGGTTCTCCAGAGCGCCCTGAACGTATGTTTAGTACAGCAGCACTTATCCATGTGTTTATAACACGAGCAGCAGATGTAATGATACTGACATGACTATTAATAGAAAATAAGCTCGACAAATGTTTGTAAATATGGAAATCATACCATGTGCGAGAGTTTGCCTTCACGCTCAGCGGTGAGGGTCGGGTAACCTAGATGTGGAACTAAAACACAGCAAAACATGTTCATGTATTTCAGTAGTGATGACTAATTGTGAGAAAACTCTTTATCCAGGCTAGTCAAGGTGACATCAGCCATGCCATTGGGCTACTGACCATCCAGCCCCCAGAAGAGGAGCACATACCGAAGAACCAACTGAAGCCAATAATGAGAGGAACACCTCCAACACAGAGAACGGTGAGCTTGAACGACACTATTAATATCAAATGACTTTCATGTCATCACATTTCCCAAAGATTAACTCACATATATAGCAGTGTGACAGATAATTTCATGATGTTTATTTTATTCTCAGGTGCTGCTAAAGATGATCTGCAGACCGCCATTGAGCTTAGTCTTCAGGAGTCACAGCAGGCAGAAGCGGAGCAGAGAGCTGCACAGGTTCATTACCAATAGGGGCAACTGTAACATTAATACACTTTCTTTCATAACTCATTGACTACTACAAATGTACAAGTCATCTGAGAAATATTTGCATGTGCCAAAAGTACATTGCTGCTCCAAATTATATTATTACCTTTATTCAGCAAGGACACAGTAAATATTATTAGAAGGATTTCTGAAGGATCACGTGACACTGAAAACTTAAATAATCACAGGAATAAATTACATTGTAATATATATTATAATACAAAATGACTATATCATATTATAAAACTTCTTAGACAATACTTCTATTATAATTGTTACAGTGCTTTGGGGCAATTGGAAGACAAATTATATGAACACAATGAGTCTCAAATAAGAGCACACATTAAAAATAATATTATTGCTTTAATACTCTTTAATGTTAATGAATGGGTTTTGCTGGTCTATAATACTATTTTTAACTGTACAAAATAATGTTTCAAATATACAGTAAGTATCTAAAATAAGTTAAATTGTCTTTACTAAAATATACTAATCAGCCAACAAGTCGAAAACATTCCCCAGCATGTCATGTTACAATTCATTTTAGAGTTTCAGTTGCCTCCAAAAGCATTCATGTTAACAACCTGGTTATCAAGTGCATCAAAACAGGATCATTTTTTGACACCTTAATAATTAATTTAAAGGAAAAAATTGAACAACAAATGTTTAACACCCTTTTCTTTGGCAGAGAGAAGGAATTGATTAACCATATGCTAAGCAAGTGCCATGACTCTAACCTGAGTGTGAATGAAACTGAATTGCTTCTCTCTCCTGCTACAGTGGTTTTGTGTCAATTCAGAAATCACGGGCAGCTGTAAATATCAACTCTGGTCTTGACTGTCTTACCATCTCCTGTTTTTACTCTAGGGCTCTTGAGGCTAGTGCAGAAGAGACCGCGGCCCGCATGAAAAGAAAGAGGTGTGAGGGGTCTGGAGAGAGCTGCAGCCCTGCTGACTGGATCCGACAGGAGGACTGTCCTGTGGGCATCCGTAATGTGGGAAATACCTGCTGGTTCAGCGCTGTCATTCAGGTGCGTGGAGTTTTTAATCACAATTTTAGGCATTTTGGTAAGCTGAATCTTTAGAATGAGTTTCATTATGAAAAACTGTGTTGTGAAGGGTAATTGTGAGTGTTGAACTTTTTAATTTTAGAGAATAATCTAACAGATTCATTAGGAAATCCAATTATATAACAAAAGGACTGCAGTAATGGCTCTCTTTTAACCCGTTACGTCATCTGGCCATAGTGTAAATTAAATTAGCGGTGTTGCTAATGACTGGAGAATAGAGAAGATCAGGTGGAGTGTCTGTTTTTTTTCTGTTCCTGACTGCAGTAATTTTATTATATCCATTCCAGACTGAATTTAGCGAGGCTTCTCAGATGTCTGTGTTGAAATATAATCCTTCACTGATATTGATAGATGTCTGAGCTAATTAAATAGAGCATTGTTTTGATGATAAAGAGAGGCATGAACTCATGGAGTGAGTTATGGCTTACAGATAAGTAACAAACAATATTTTGTTAATTCGTAATGCAGTTTAATGATGTCATTTGAAAACAGTCCAAGTATGAATATGAATATCCCTAGTATAATGCATTACCGCTAAGTTTTTGTTTCAGTTTCTTTTATTCAATTAATACTTTACAGTAAAAAATTGACAGTAAACACTTTGTTACAGAAATGTTCAATGTCAAATAAATGTGTGTCATGTTGCTGCTGTGTAGGAATGAGGAGCTTCATGAATAACAGTCTTTATTAATCCAAACACAGGGGAACATAAAGCGGGCAGGAACACACGTAAACCATAGGATAGACGGACAAAATGACCGTAACACCAGACAACCAAAGACTGAACAGACTGGGGTTACATATATAGACAAACTAGGTTAATAAACTAGACACAGGTGAATACAATGACACAATCAAACCAGAGTGAACACTAGGAGCACATGGGGGGAAACACACACAGAACGTCCAGGGGTGTGAAAAATTGTGCTTCTTTTAAACTTTCTTTTCATCAAAGAGTAAAAATGTGTTAGTTTTCACAAAAATATTAAGCAGCACAACTGTTCTCAACATTGATAATATTGTTTCTTGAGCACCTAATCAGCATATTAAAACGATTTCTGAAGGACCATGTGATACTGAAAATTCAGCATTGCATCTTAGAAATAAATCATATTGTAAAATGGATTAAAATAGAAAAGTTATTTGTAATAATATTTCACAGTATTACTGTTTTGACCTGTATTTTTATCAAGAATTGGTGAGCTTTCAGAAACATAAAATCTTCTAATTATTTGAAAAAAAACATTTGCATCTGTAAGGTAGAATTATATGTTTTGTCCTTTTTGTGCTTATCAAAATGATGCATGTTAATTTTGACCAACATGAGCAAATATTGTGTATGTGTTCAGTGTTTCAGTATATACTGTATGGTGGGATGTCTTTATTTTTACATACCATCAAAGATCGCACTATGTCTCTTGTTAGCTTCTTAAATTGTTGAGAGTATCACATCTATTACCCAAGAGACACAGAACATAAAATACTTTAAAACTTGGTGCATGGCACACACTTGCATGAAGCAAGAGTAATACTCACAAGACATCACTACTAAACATGACAACAAAATCAGCAACAAATGTCTATAAAACTGGTCAAATAGTGCAATAATTGTTCATGGCCTAATGCTTGCTAGAAGAGGGCGAATTGGATTCAAAAACGAAATTCTCTTGTGTTTAGTCTCTGTTCCATCTGCCGGTGTTCCGTAGACTGGTGCTCAATTACTGCCTGTCTGAGCGAGTGCTGGAGAAATGCAAGAGTCATTCAGTGAGTAATCTGCCAGATGAGCATCAGTATCGTTTACTCTTTCTGTTGTATTGAATGTCATTTATATATGTTTAGTTTTCAGAAAACTTTCATTTGAAGGAACAATTCCTCTAAATTCAAATTCTGTTTAATTACTGTATATCTTTATGCCAGTGTTGCTCAGCTTCACTAGTAGATCTACATGAATATGTGATTTATTCCACTATGCGATGACTGGATTTCATTTCAAAATCATTTGGATTTCTGTTTCAGGAGAAAAGAAACATTGCCTTCATGCAGGAGTTGCGTTGCCTGTTTGCTCTGATGGTGGGCTCAACCCGTAGGTTTGTAGACCCCTCTGCAGCAGTCGAGCTTCTCAGGGATGCGTTTAGAACCAGTGAGGCACAACAGGTACATGAATAATATGATTCACAGCTGTTCTGTCGGGGGCTAATTTTAAAATGAAACAGTTGCAAATGACGGGCTAATAAAAGAATGTTTGCCAATCACAGCACTTTATAAAGCTACATTAGAGCTTCTTCTAAACAGACACTGTGTTGTATTCTTGGAAAACAGTGTTTATTTTAAGCTTGCTTATTCTAGGATGTCAGTGAATTCACACACAAGTTGCTTGACTGGCTCGAGGATGCATTCCAGCTGGCTGCTAATGGAAAGTAAGTTCATAAATTATAAATAATAATAGCCTTTGATGAAGTGAGCATGACTTAATTTTGATGCTTTCATTTTTTATGCATTAAATGTTAAATGTTTACCAAAAATGGACCTCAAAATATTAATATCATTAAAGTTGTATAATATAATATAATACATATAAGTCTAAATAAAAATAATTGCATTTGATATTTGATAACTGCAATATTTTTGCCACATCTATGTTCACTGCATCCTTAATCCATTCCACAGTTTCACAATGTTCCTTTTTGGCAAGAAACACATTGAAGCGATTCTTCATAAACTCTTTTAAAATGAACTCTACTTACTAAGTAATGTGAATCATTTTTATGGGTGGAAAACTTTAAAAAATATTTTTGAGGGCATTTCTCCAGCGCACAAATACACCACAGGGTGCATCATTCCACAAAATGATTTGAAAATGTATTTAAAAAATAGTGTGACTAAGACAAAGCTTTTAATGGTTTATTTAAAACAATTTGATTGCCATCTTATATGCATCATGTGCTTGGAACATGAAGAAAATGTGTTTGTTACCCCAAGGCAGCATGTTGCGTTGGAGGGTTAATTAATAAATGGTAATGAGTGTAGCATTTGTTAAAGAATCATGAATAATTACCCTATGGTATATTTGGTTGCTAATGTACTTGCCAGGAATTTCTTTTGTCTCAAAAATAAAACATGGCAGCTGTTATTTTCAGTAACCCAGAGGATAAACAAAACAACCCCATGGTCCAGCTGTTTTATGGCACATTTGTGGCTGAGAGACTTCATGAAGGTAAGAGAATGATATTTCTTCTGTAATTATTCTGTTTATCACAGTCCGTGATGATAGTTGTGTAATTGTGTGCAGGAAAGATTGTGTCCAACATTGAGCAATTTGGACAATACCCTCTCCAAGTGAACGGCTTCAATAATTTAGATGAATGTTTGGAGGGTGCCATGGTTGAAGGAGAGATTGAATCGCTTCATTCAGATCAGACTATGTCCTCTGGCCAAGAGGTGAGTTTTCTACTTTAACTGCATTCAATTATACTCCTGTCATTTATTCTGATGTTTACATTAACATTTATGCAATTAGCAGACTTTGCATTCAAGCGATTTATTCGTTTTTTCTTGCCTTGGGAATCAGACCCATGACCTTGGTGTTGCTGGCACCATGCTCTTATGTTTGAGCAAAGGAAGGCTTAAAGATATCGAGATATTATAATGAAAATAGAATAAGGATCTTATTGTAAATCATGCATGTGTGCGGTTTTTCATTGTCTGCAGAGGTGGTTTTCTACGCTTCCACCAGTGTTGACCTTTGAGCTGTCCAGATTTGAGTTCAATCAGTCTTTAGGGCGTCCAGAAAAAATACACAAAAAACTGGAGTTTCCCCAAGTGATCTATATGGACAGGTGAGAAACGTCATTACTAGCTTGCTTGTATGTATTTATTTAATTGTTTGTAGATTTATCTATTCGTAGATATATGTGTTAAATAATATTTATTATTTGTATTTGTTTGTAGATTTATTTCTTTAATTAATTTTTAATATGCGTATTTTTGTATAAATATATTTATTTTTTGGTATAAAATTTGTATTTCTTTCTTTATTTAATGATATGTTTACTTGTATATTAATTTATTAGTTTACTTATCTATTTGTTTATTTTGTCTCTTCAAAGCATAAAAAGCAATGGTAAATGGCAATTGACTTTTTCTGTGAGCAGATACCTCCACAAAAATGTTGATCAGACTCATGGTAGCAGAGGAGAAGTCAAGAGACTCAAGGACCAGCTAACAGTTCTACAGCAGAAACTTGAGGGTGCGTTCAAAAGCCAAATAGTGGCTAAATCCTGGTCAACACTGCAAGTAGTGTTTTAAAATGGTTATTTGTGGTTTGTTTTCAATTTTAAATATTAAACTATGACTTTCTTTTTAAAGATATAAAAACTATGGCTCAGGGCCAACCAAATACCCCTGGCAGATATGTTGCAGTACGTGCTGGAGTTTGCCACCTCGAAATCCACAAATGTGTCTCCAGCCTCCGTACCTACAAACCCTGCCGTACACACAGAACCCAGCTCAGGTGACAGCAGGCAAGGCCCGTTTTCCTGCGTTCTTCCTCATCAGCTGTGTGGCAAACTGTGCCTATTGTTTGTTTTCTCTTCTGTGTTTGTCCCCGTCTAAATGTTTCATTTCTTGCTGTAGTCAAACAGAACCAGACGACGCAGGCTCATCAGATGGCTCGGGCTGCCCGCAGACAGCTACACAGAGAACTCCCATACACAAGCCTTTTACTCAGTGCAGACCCCCCATGGAGATGCCACTTCAACCAGCTCCCCACAGCGTGACCGAGGAAGAGCTGTACTTCGTCAGGAGCTGCTTACAGCGCTGGAGAGCAGAAGTTGAGACCACCGTAAACGGTAGATTCTTCACTGAGTGAAGCTTGAATCAGTGTTTTAAGTAAACACATACAGTAAACTCTGTCTCAAATCCTAGTGATTTTAAGGCATCGTAAATGCACTCCAGATGCAAAAACTGTCCTAAAAGATAATGCATTGTAATTATGAATGTGCCAATTTGCCTCATATATAGAAAGCAATATGTTAAATGTGTAGCGTAATTTTTTTTTTTAAATGCTTTTATTAGCAAGGACACTTTAAATTGATCAAAAGTAACAGTAAAGACATTAATAATGTTTAACATTAATGTTTATAATTAATAACATAAAAAAAATCAATTTCAAATAAATGCTGTTTATTTATTAAAAAAATCCCAATTTCCACAAAAAGCAGCACAGCTGTTTCAACATTTATAATAATAATAATATGTTTCTTGAGCAACAAATCAGCATATTAGAATGATTTCCGAAGGATCATGTGATACTGGACACTGCAGTAATGGCTGATGAAAATTATGTAAATCCAATACATTTTGAATTACATTAAAAAATATATTAAAACAGAAAAATGATATTTTTATTTGTAATAATATTCCATAATATTATTAAAAACAATATTACTGTTTTACTATATTTTTATCAAATAAATGCAATCTTTGTGAGTACTTTTGTTTAAAAATATTACAATTCATACCAACACCAAACTTTTATGTCTGAAGTAGTATCGAGGCAGCTCACTAGGTTTTGTACCCGAGCTGTAATGTGCATTGTAATTTTTCTGTTCTGAAGGCCATCATTATTCACAAGCAGTTATCCTAATGCGTTTGTGACTGTATCAGGATCCTGGCCTCAGGCGTGGCGTATTGATCTGTGTTCGCTCTCTGTGTGCAGAGCTGAAAGCCAGCATTGACAAGGTCAGCCAGGCCCTGGAGGGCATGTACTCAGATAACAGTCTGTGTCAGGTAAAGTCTATATCCTGAACACTCGTTGGTACTTTTATATTGACTGAGCCCTTTCAAGAAATTTGCATGGCACCTCAATGTACCCTGACTTCTTATTTGATGGTTCCAGGTACCCTACAGGCTACACGCTGTGCTCGTCCATGAAGGACAGGCCTCCGCTGGCCATTACTGGGCGTACATCTATGATCATGCTAATAAACGCTGGCTGAAGTACAACGATGTAATGGTGACAGAGTCAACCTGGGAGGAGCTGGTTCGAGACTCGTACGGTGGCATGACCAACGCCAGCGCCTACTGCCTCATGTACATCAATGACAAGCTGCCATACCTCATAGCAGGTACTTTCCCCATGTGTTTCTCAGATTACGCATCTGCACTTAGATTTTGCTGAAGGAGCCAAGCACATCACACACTTGATTTAAGACTTTGGCTTTAGCTCTGATTTCTTTCAGAAATTTGAATTTCATGTGTTCCTGTGGCTCACTTGTAGAGCATTGCGTTAGCAGCGCAAAGGTCGTGGGTTCAATTCCCCGGGAACACACATACTGACAAAAAATGTATAATCTGAATGCACTGTAAGTCGCTTTGGATAAAAGCGTCTGCTAAATGCATAAATGTAAATGTAAATTAATGCTGATAGATTTGTTGGCAGACTTTATTATTTTTGGGGGTATATGAGAGTCTCTGCCAAGCCGTGAACATCAAATACTCTTAATACGTTTTAGTACCTAATGCTTTTTATTTTGATTAGTTTTCTTAGTAGTTTCTGTAAAATAAATTGATATGAACATTTATTTGAAATAGGGGTGGACGTTTAATGCATTATGTAAATGTTTTAACATTAAAATTCAATAAAAATTGTTTAAAAAAGTTTCAACGCAGCCACCACTGTTTAAGGGCAGGTACACTATCTATGCCTGTCTAACAAAATGACATTGTATTAATTTTTTTTTTTTTATAGATTACTTCTAATGCCGTTTTAGGGCCGTATGAAATCTGTTATTTTTTGTCAAATTTCTTTTATTTTTTTCCAAATTACATTTTTACATGCTTTAATGTTTAAAACAATTTAACAAAATATTACTAAAAACAAATTATTTTTCAAATACTGTACATTATTGTAGGTCCTCTATGCCCTGCCTCTCTCAAATGCTTCGTTTTCTACAAAGTCCCTCCTTCCGACAAACACAGTCTGCTCTGATTGGCCAGCTGACCCAGTGCATTTTGATTGGACAAACACCACTAGCACGAGTCGGAAATGTATCGCCCCTTTCCACAATCGTGAGCTTTAGCTTTCAAAATGAATGTAAAGACAGTTAATAATGTCCTTAGTTTTACCATCAGTTCAAGCCCGAGAGGGGAACAGAGTCTCGTGACAGACATAGTGATGATGCTCGTATGTGTTTGTAGTACACTAGCCACGGTTGTGAGGTGACCGTGTCTCCCTCTCTCACACACGCATGACGCAAACACACACACACACACACACACACACACACACACACACACACAGCTGCGCTGTGACCCTCTCTATCCCCCCCTCTCTCTCTCTATCACACAGCAAGCACACACACACACACACACACACACACGCACGACGCTGTGCTGTGACCCTCTCTCTCTCTCTCTCTCTCTCTCTCTCTCACACACACACACACACACACACACACACACAACGCAAAACTCCGCATTTGAACAGTCAACAACAAATAATTAAACTAATAACTGAACATACAGTCACTGATTCAAAAGCGCCAGATTGTCATAGCAAAGTCAGAATTACCTCCTCTCCTAGGTTCACGAAACGGTCGTCCATAAAATGCGTTGTTGTTCTGTTGTAAGTAATCTTAATGATTCATAAATGCATCTACTTTAGGACGGCCAAATAAAGTGCTTTTGCTTTAGTATAGAAACACACATCTTCTCCCTGACACGGCTGCATCAACAGTACTGCGGTTACTGAAACCATGCCTTCTTTCTTTGCGTGAACATTTGGGCTGAATTATGCAAATATTTCCACATCGTGACGTATACATGTGGGGCGTGTTTGAATGAGCTGTTTTAGGGGGCGTGGCCCCCTAATCTTAATCTTAACTTTGATAAAGAATATCTCTTTGGTTTTAAATCTTTAGTCTTTGCAACTTCAGGGATCTTATCTATTGCACAATCAGCTTGTAACACTCCAAAGAGAAAGCAAAACTTGAAATCACATCATATGACCTCTTTAATGAAGAAAACATCATGTTGTTTATGAAATTGACCTTTGTTCATTTTAAATGACCAACATGTTTGCACTTGCATTTTTTGACATTGGCTGGCTGATTTTAGGAGCTGAATAAACAAAACTCCATTAACTAGCCACTCTGGATATCAAGTATCTGGATTGCAGTGTCATAACAACACCTTTTTTCCACAGAATGTTTGACGTTTAAAATTGCAGAGCAGTGATTTTATTGGTTATTTGGGCTGTCAATGTTATTTATGTAACATTAGGCCTTTTTGTAATGCTTTCCTATTTTCTACAATAATGTAATATCATTGAACATGAGTTTTTTCTTGCTTATGTACAACAGAAAACACGGACGATGAGACAGGACAGGTTCTGAAAGGAATGGACTCCCTCCCGTCTATCCTAAAGCGTTATGTTCGGGAGGATAACCGCTGGTTCCAGCAGGAACTGAGAGAATGGGAAGAGCAGTTCTCCCAAGCCCAACGTGAAGAAGCGCAAGTTCAAACACACACAGAGAAACCCGTCCCAGAAGAGCCACAGAACCTAGAGCAGGAGCCAAACCCAGAACCAGTCCAAGAACAAACAAATGAAGTGTCCCAAGAACCACCCACAGATTCAACACCAGCACCTCCTGCCCAGGCCAGTGAAGGTCAGAACCTTTTTCTTCAGGTCAGATGGTTTCCATGTATCCATTGCAGGTATAATTTCAACGTGCTTTCCCTTCCCAGAGCCCATGGTCAATTCAGCAGCTCTCAACTCGATATCATCAGAGCCCAGTGAGAATGTGGAAGAGGGAGAAGAAGAGCGTATCACTAGCAGGCAGACTCCTTGCCCGCCAGATGACGAAGCCAGATCAGAGTCAGGTGAGAGTGTTAAAGAGTTATTTGAGACGTGCAGAAAATAGGTCACATATACAGCACTGGAGGCTTCACGTACAGTACATAAGGGTCACAGTTTTCTTCCTCAACTTAAACCGCAACAGAGTACCATCACACAAAAACACAACACTAATGCATTTAACAAAAATAATGTGATGACATTTTAACTCAATGTAAGTTAAATATGAATAAAACTATTTTAAATTAAATATAATCAGGGAGCTTTTATCATTTTTCAATTAATTGTAATGTGACTCGTATGACATTAATTTGTCCAAATAATTTTAATAAACAATATATTATTTATACTGTACATGTCTTGTTTAATATACAAATTCACCATAAAATAAATTATAATTCATACTTTTACTTCATACTATTCACACACTTTGATAAAACATATTTTAGATGCAAAACATACTTCCAAAATGTGCAGTATATATTACACTGAAGTTACGTGTTATATAAAATCTAAACAAATGTTTCATTTGAACTGTATCATTACTGTATACTGGACAAATGCATTGTAAATTAATTTTACATTATTATAAGCAATTTAGTGTATTAATTTGTATTTTTATACATTTAAACATTTGTCAGGAATTTCTATATAGACGATATATATATTTATATATATATATTTATTCTTTTTTCATTACAATTCTAAACATTTTTAGTGGATTTTTAAGGATTTAAATATAGAAATGATGTGAGTGTATATATTTTGGCAACTATGTATTGGAATATGGCAGAAAAGATTGTAGATTGACATTAGTGGTTAAAGCACTACAAACTTGTTTGTTTAATGTTTTATCTGTTGCGTTGTGATGTGTTGTGTTGTGTTGTGTTGTGCAAAAGCTCTGGTATTTTGTAAGAGGATAAGTTTTGGAAAGGAATATGTGGATAAGGTTCATCGGACAGCTGAGAGCCGTCCAACATTCCTCAGTCTTTCTGGTTCAAGTTTAATGCGGGTTGCTGGGGACAGTGTCTCGGAGAAGAGCTTTAAATAGAACCTGAGCTCTGTGTTTCCAGCATGCACCTTCAAGATCAACTGGATTTCTACCTTTCCGCAGTCATTCAATTATTGTTGAGGACATTTTCCTTATGCTTCAATCAACAGGCAATTGTTAAAGTGCCATGTATTCTTGCTGTCTAGTCTTTAGAGAGTGTAGTCTTGGATATTATTGAGTTTCAATCAGCAAGTCCATTCTGTACTTACAACACAGGATTTATTCTTCTGCTGTTTCTCTCTTTGACTCATTGATTTTATCGGTGCTCCTGATTTATGACTGTGCTGTCACTACATGATCTAGTGGCTAGGCCTTGTCATATAAATGGTAGTGATAGGACCTCTAGTGGTTAGTATCTCATATTGCATTCAAAGATATGTATAAGCAAAATAAGGCAGTTTTTGTTGATATTAATTATATATATATATATATATATATATATATATATACACACACACACACACACTATATTGCCAAGAGTATTGGGACATCCCCTTTTAATGAACAGGTTTGACTACTTTAGTAATTTCCATGAGTACAAATCTTAATGTTTAATAAAAAATCGTATTTTATTTCAGTTCATGATTATTGCAATTTTTTGTAGTGAAAACATTTTTAATGGTTTCTGTTTTAGTTTCAATTATCATAATGACTCTGTAACAGAGTACCTTCATACAAAAACACACAACATTAATGCGTTTAACAAAAATAATGGGATAGACATTTTTAATTAAATGTTAAAAGTTAAATATTAATACAACTTTTTAAATAAAATATATTTGGGGAGCTTTTATTCTCATTTTATTTTGACAAATAATTGCAATATTATTTTAATAAAAATATTATAATTTTTAAATATAATATACAAATTCACCATAAAATGAATTATAATTCATACTTCGTACTATTCACACACTTTGATAAAAACATATTTTAGACGCAAAACATACTTTCAAAATGTGCAGTATATTACAGTGAAATGGCATGTGGAATATGAAATCTAATAAAAAAAATAATTTTAATTGAAAACAATGATTTCAGTTTTAGTTTCAATTATGATAATGACTCTGTCAGGCACACAAAAATACACATTACTGTTGTATACACATTAAGTGGGTCGTACTATTTTCAAATATTTATACAAGTCCATGTATTGAAACTTTAGCCCCTAGTTTCACAGACTAGGCTTAAGCCTAGTCCTAGACTAAAATGTAAGTCTTAGCTGTTTCAACTGAAAGAAACTTGCACCGACTGATCCTTAAATATATCAGTGCCTTTGTTTTGTCTCAAGATGGACACCAGTCAATTTTTTTTCACGGCACATTTATAAAATTTGTATAAATGTTCTAATTGAACTATGGCCTAATCCTGGCTTAGTCTAAACCCTTTCCGTGAAACCAGGCCTAATATGAATAAATTATGAAAATTTAAAATAAAATACATTCACTTTTCCGCTGTTTTAAAAACCAATTCGAATTTCCTGAGGGATCCCATGATGAATTAGACTTCCTGGTTTGCCTACAAATTAACGTTATGAGTGAACATCTCTAAAGACTATAATGAGAGGATAAGGTCATCGACAGTCATTCAGCACCCTCTTTCTCCATGTTTCTCAGCAGCCTGTGGTGGAGTCAGCCACTACAGACAGATCTGAGTCAGAGGTGGAGGTGGAGGAGCAGGTCATCAGTGATGAGGGAGGACCAGAGGCAGAGCCGGAGGCATCATCCACAGAGGAGAACCAGGCCACGGCCGCGCGCAGCCAGCCTGAGAATGAGGTGTCTGAGGTCGACATACCCAATGTAGGCAAGATTCTGGTGCGCTCTGATGCCGATGGCTACAATGAGGAGGTAAAGGTTCCATGAATTATAAAACTAGGCTACTCATATATTAAATTTAACCAAAAATGTTGAATTTTTTAAAATCTGTAATGAAATAGATGATGCTAACACCAGCTATGCAGGGCGTCATTTTTGCAATCGCCAAGGCAAGACAGGTCTTTGACACAGACGGACCTGAAGCAGGACTCATCAAGGTATATATTCAAATAATAATCTCATAAACTTAGATATTACATTAGTTTACTTAGTACTTTATTTAACAAGCTCATCCTGTTTATTTCTTTGTAAATCTCTTCATCAGGCGTTTCATGAGGAATACTGCAGATTGTATGAGCTGTCCCAGGAAGAGACCACACCCCAGCAGGACCCGCGACTCCAGCATGTTCTGGTCTACTTTTTCCAAAACCAGGCACCTAACCGTGTCATTGAGAGGACATTACTTGAGCAGTTTGCAGATCGTAACCTGAGTTTTGATGATCGGTACCCATTTCTATTAAATCAATGACTTTATGCAGTATTTTGGGGGAATAGGTTAAGATTGAATAATTGGACTTGTCTAAACTGGTACTCTTTTTCTTGTAGGGCTGTCAGTATCATGAGAGAGGCCAGAACTAAAATCCGTCTCATTAAACCAGAAGACATGGACATGGATGAGTACTTGGTAAAGTCAAAAAGGCTTTTTTTCTTCTTAAATGTAGAATATATTCTGCTGCTTAAAAGTTTGGAGTCAGAACGATTTTTATACGCTTTTAAGGAGATTAATACTTGTATTCAACAGGGATGCATTGATCAAAAATGACAGTAAAGACATTTATAATGTTACAAAAATTATGTTTCAAATAAATGCTGTTCTAATGAATTAAACTGAAAAAATATATATATTACTAAGCAGCACAACTGAAGACTGGAGCAATGGCTGCTAAAAATTCAACTTTGGCATCACATTAATAAATTACATTTTAAAATATATTAAATTTATAAAACTTAATTAATTAAATTAATAATAATATTTTATAATATCACTGTTTTTACTGTATTTTTGGTCAAATAAATGCAACCTTGATGAGCATAAGGGACTTCTTTTTACGACTTTAAACTTATGAACAGTAGTGCATGTATTTGATCATTTGAAACTATATGTTCTTCCCTCTCTTCCAGCAATGGCGTGATGAATACAGCATGTTCAAGACAGTGTTTGCCTACTTGTTGACAGGTCTCGAGCAGTATCAGAATGGAAAGTATGTCGACTCAGAGACAAGAGACATTGCCTTTGCATTGAATTGGAGAGTTTGTACTGCAACAATGATCTTCTCTGATGCAGGATAAGAGAAGCTCTGAATTATCTCGCACATGCACACCAAGACAACTCAGTCCTTCTTATGAAAGGAGAGAAGAAAGGAGTGGACCAGTCACTTATAGCACTTTACAGAAGAAAGTGTTTGAAAGTATGTACGCATTAATAATCCAAAACATACACTAAAAAGAAGCGATCAAAAGTTGTGAGAGATTTTTGAAAGACTTTTCACCAATTATTTGATCAAGGATACAATAAAAACAGTAATATTGTTACATATTATTATAATTTAAAGTAACCGTTTTCTGTTTTAATATATTTTAAATTGTAATTTGTTCCTGTGATGGCAAAGCTGAATTTTCAGCAGCCATACTCAGTCTTCAGTGTCACATGATCCTTCAGAAATCATTCTAATATACTGATTTTTGTGTTTAGTTGTGGAATGAACTGAGGAATGAACAGCTCTATTTTTGTGGAAATTGTGTTTTTTTCAGGTTTCTTTGATAAGGAGAAAGTTCAAAAGAACAGCATTTATTGCTTATTTGCTGTATTAAAGTGTTTTTTTTTCTGATCCCAATTAATTTGAACTGTGTTATATGTAGTTTTGCAAAGATATTCATATATAGGCAAATATACGCCTTATATACCTGTCGCTAAACCTTTCGATCAAAAGATTTTAGGCTCATGAGAAACCTTGACTGGTACAATATATTTGAATCCCATCTAATATAAACGTCTGTGTACATGTTACACCCTGCAGGAGCTGAATGACAACGCAGCCACACTCTTTAAAAGTCAAGAGGAAAATGACGTGGCAGAGGCGGTGACCATCATGAATGAGTGCATCATCCCTTGCATGCACCTCATGGTCAGAGACAGCATCAGCCAAGAAGACTTGGACGTCATAGAGCTGATCAGGAGTTGCTGGTGCTCCTACCTGGGGCAGGACATGGACGGTGGGCTCTTTTCCCCCAGATTTCATATATAAACCATTTCGATTGGATTCTTAGCTCATGTTGTTGTTCATGTCTGTTTTTTGGATAATCAGATTCTGTTCAGGAAAAGCTCGGTGAATTCCTGCCCAGAGTCCTGGACTGTTCTGCAGAAAGGGTGGTCCTGAAGGAGCCCCCCAAAGTGAGGAAATCTCCCCACGATCTGTGCAGCCGCCTGACTGCCGTCATGGAGTCCATTCACAGCACCTCATTCGTCACTGTGAAGTGAGGCAAGGTTGGAAAAAACAAGGCACTGTCACAAGGTGATCTATCCTCTGCCTCAAGCTGAGCTGGATTTAATTTTCACTGCACAATGACGTTTTCTGTCACACTACGGTACTCATATTCACTGTGTTCTGATTTCCTTCAAGGGAGATTGATTGGCTGCTTTCGATCTTTGTAGGTGTTTGATCGCAGGAAAGATCAAATAGATGACATTTTGTAAAGCCAGGTTTGTGAGAGGGCAGTGAAGGCAGAGTGAAAGCTTTTACCCTGATCTTCTTTTCACGTGAGATGTAGACAGCGTGAAAATAGAGTCTTTTATAGAGATTTGCTGGAGCCACTTTATTTCAGTCTACACTTAGCTGAAGATCTTCTGTGTATTCTTTCTTTGTACACTAAGGTTGTCTGATTTTCCACTCCTTTGTTCTATCCCTCTTTTGCCTTTCAATAAAAATGTGATTTCTCACTTTGTCACCCTGTCCTGTCTGTGAGTTCTCTTTTTCTTTTGTATTTCCCCCTATCTGTTCTCATTTTCTGTTTCTTCCAAGTTCTTCTTATCATAATTCTATAAGGATTTCCATTTATACTGTACATCTACTGCAGGTCCATTGATAATAACTAGTCTGTTTTCTCCTACATAACAACATGACCATTTATTAGTAAATCTATGTGAACTCTTATTTGTACTTTTCATCACGTCGTGGCTTCTACAGTCATAACTGTGCAAAGAATATATTTTCAGATGTGTATATTTAATATATCTTACAAAATATACAAATGTTGTAAAATATTGTTAATAAAGATTTTTAAATATTTTTACATTAACAAGTTTTAGTTGCTTATATTTCATCATATTCCTAATATATTTGCCTCTATATATATTTATATATATATATATATATTAGGCACTGTCACGTTACATATGTTTCAAGAGAAGTATTACTCTGTCAAGCAATAGTTTTTGCTTTTAAATAGTTTTACCTTCCTCTCTTAAACTTATTTCAATAGGTTAGAAGCTTTCAGAACGGCCTGTTACTAAAAATAACCACATACAAAGAGTCAAGTCACCTTTATTTATATAGCGCTTTTAACAATACAAATTGTAATAAAGCAACTGCACAATACAATACACAATACAAAGAGCAGCAACAGTTTCATGCATTTATTAGAATTGGTTATCTACAGTGTGGTATTGTTTTTGGTTTATTACACTTATTTTATTATTGCCCATGGGGTAGTGTTGATTTATTTCTAACAAGATATGAAAATGTTGAGTAATTCAGATAAAATAGCGAGACACTTCCTATGCCACAGTGTCAAATTACCATATTCATCAACATATACACTCCAATCTGCATTTGTTCTTTCAATCATTTTTTCTAAAGTCAGACTGTGTTTCCCATCTAAAGCTGAACATACTATGTTAATAAATAGTACAGGAGTGAAAACAAAAGGAGTTCATAAAGACATTTGTATATCTTTCATACATCTGGATTAGAAAATCTTCTAAAATGTATCACCACAACACTTCTAAACCTCCTCCTCCCTGGATTAATTTAGAGAATCAGACATAATCTCCTGAGTTTAATTAGAATTCGAACACGGCCATGATTGTGTTGATACAACAAAATGCACTGCACAGTGGATTGTGGTCTTCTAAGGCTACATGTGAAGCATATACGAAAGATAAGATGCACTGGAGCCATCCGGTTAAGTTTCACAAACATATCATTATACAGTCTTATCAGGATTACACTGCCCATACAGAAAATGAAGAGGCGTTTTACATTAGACGACAAAAACAAAAAAATAACAATTCAATATATTAATAATAATAATATACTATTTATGGTTTCCAAAGAAGCATAGTGCATTAATATAGAACTGTGGCCACAGCTGAGTGTATAACAGCTAATTTACTACAATATTTATTTTATTTTTCTTATCGTCTCAGTAATACATAAAATTAATAACAATATCTATCTTCTGTCCTCAGGAAGAAGGCACCTACTATCTGTTATGATACACCTCCATCAGTAACTGAATAGCTTTAGAGAATAGGTGCTCAGTGAAGGTGGTAGAGAGTGAAACCTCAACGTCCAGTACTCAAACAAGGTAATAGACTAGAGTCATTGTCACAATGCTCGTTTACTTAAAATGCAGTATTACACATGCTAACAGTTTGTATGTGCAAATGATTGGATGATTGCATGTTTGCTAGATCTCCAGGCCACAGAAGAGGATTCTGATCTTCAGTATACACTGTCATATGTGATCATGATGAAAACTTGTATAATAATTACAGTGAATGAAAACAATCTCTTTTGGGACATAAGGGTCTTTGAAAATGCCTCTGTCTGAGATGATTGTCATCCTTAATGGAAGAGAAAGAAAGAAGCCTCAGGGTTGTTATATCTCTGTTCTTCTGATGGTTCATCCAATTACACAAAGAAAGAATTATACTTGACAGCACTTAGAAGTTTGGGGGAAATTGTCAGAGTTCCAGCCCGTTGTATCTTCTTTTTTACATTTGTCAGTTTTGTGATTAAAAAACTGCATGTTTTATGCAGAACATGCTAAAACTTCATACACGCGGTAATGTAAAAAGTCACTCTGATGATGTCCAAAAACATCTTGGTCTGATGTGAATAGCTTCACACAAATAGGGTCACCAAATCCAGCAAAGCAATATTAAAGCTTACTAAAAATCAGTTACCCATTTCTATTTCACACACAATGGCTGTAATGTTACCCAACTTCATATGGTAATGTATTTGTGTATTTGTGTTACTCATGGAAAGCATTTTGGTCTGGATGTGAACAGCAGCACACATATAGGGTCACCAAATCCAACACAGCAGTAGGTTACTGAAATCTGTTACCCCATTCCATTTAACTCAGAATGGCTTTAAGTTTAACGTTACCTAAATGTAATCTGGTGATATCTAAACTTAATTTGTATACCCCTAAAAGCATTTTGGTCACATACAGCAGGGTCGCCAAATCTGGCAAGCCAGCTACCAAAATCAAACATCTGCCTCTATTTCTCACACTTCAGATATGACTGTAGTAACGTTACCCAAAATCAATCTGATGATATCTAAACGTCATGTTTAACATCTTAAACCTTTTTATATTTGTATTACTCTTGAGTCTTTTATATCCTATAAAGCATTGGCGTTTTAGGATTTTTTTCTGCCATTCTCATTTAACTTAGTGCAATTGTTTTCCTGCTAAAGGTGTGTTTCTAATGGTTTAACGTTACCAAGAATTCGCTTTTTCAGTTCGACTTGAAGTGAAATTGAAATAATTGTATAAAACAGACAAAATAATCCAAAACACCTAATACGGTCCGAGTACATTTCATTGTTTTTCAGTCTCGTCTATAATAACCAGTCTTAATAAAATGACCGAATGACCTCATTTTCTAGTTTAAAAGCACTTCGCTGGGCAGCAAGCGAGCATTTCTTCTAACCGCCCCCTTTTTAAAATCAACTGACGTCACAGCTTTGTTTTTTCCTCCAGCAGACACACAGACTTGATCAGGCAGCTAATGAATACTCAAGGGTTGTTATTTTCATATAAAGAATTCTTAGATCACTTTCAATTTCCTGTCTCTCCAAAAGAATTTTCTATAGTTATGGGGTCTATCCCATCAGGTGTTGTTGCTTTACTGAGAGGTACCCAGCCTTTGTCACCGGTTTCTCCTAATTTATGTGATATTTTTGTTGGTAGAATATGTTTTGCATCTCCATGCAAAAATAATAATAGGATAGTTCGTTCGTTATTTCAGCAGAATATTATTACCCTGCCAGCTGTGACTGCTTATTGGAATAATGCAGTGGGTAACATCTGCTGGAAAAAAGTGTGGATGCTTCCTCATACTTATTTACTAACTAACAAAGTAAAGGAGATTTCCTACAAAATAATTCATAAGTTTTATCCTGCAAAACATTACATGAAAAAATTCAAAAGTGACATTTCCTCCAGTTGCTCTTTTTGTGATGACTCTATTGAAACGGTTGTCCATCTCTTTTGGCACTGTCCATTTACAAAGACATTTTGGCAAGATGTTGTAAGTTTCGTTAGGAGTAACATTTATAAGGATTGTATTCTGTTTTGGAAGGACGCAGTATTGGGTTTTATTGAGTATGATGAATCTAAAAGGAAACAGTTTTATGTAGTGAATCTGATTTTGCTTCTTGCTAAATTTCACATCCATAGATGCAAATATTCAAACTCTAGACCTCACTTCTTTGTTTTTATGAAAGAATTTGAGCAATACCTTTTATTAATCCAGCTGTCTAAGAACAAAAAAGCCTTAAAAACTGTATCTACCTGTAACTCTTTTCCTACCTTTAATGACATGTAATTCTCAATTCTATCGCTTAAGTTTCTAATGCATTAACCCCCATTTTTCTGTTTCTTTTTTTGTATGTTTCTGTACTTAATTATTTTGCTGTTGTTGTTCATAACTTATGTGTTGATGATTGTATTATTCTATGTGTACTACTTTTGATTTTGAACAATAAAAAAAAAAAAAAAAAAAAAAAAAGACACACAGACTCCCAGCAACCCTTGCGCGCGGAATGGCGGGTCGTGGCATGAAGAGGTAAACTATCTGCGCGTTCAGTCATCTACCCGTTACCATCATGTCGTCGTTTGTGACAGAAGTGCTCGCCAGCTCAGGAAAACTGGAGAAAGATGACCTTGCCTGCAAAATCTCCAAACTGTCACGGAAGGTGGAAGAAACGAAGGTAAACAGTGTAACCTTAATTGAGTTAGCTAGCAGCTGTCAAACCATGATAAAACTGAGTTAACTTGACGGTAAAAAAAATATTAATGAAAAATGCAATACTTTAAAAATACTTAAAATGCGATTATTTTGTTTGTTTGCACGCCGACTCTTAGATACTAATGTTAGCATAACGTTACATTGACCGTTAACCAAAGTGCGGCTAACGTTACTCTCGTGACATAACAAACGTGTACCGTTAATGACAATGAACGCTTTGTTAATTCATGTTTTAATCGAGAATAAAGCGCTATTGATGTGACATTTTCTGGCGGACGTGTCATGCTGCTGATATCATTGTCTGTCAGTGCCAGTCTGAGCTCTTGACTTTAGACAGATTACATGTTTTTGGCCTCATTTTACGCAACATTGTGTTCTTTCCAGTCTTGAGACCGTGTTAACACCGATAAGCATGTCTGTCTGGGTTCATATTTTTCATATTTTTACCCATCAAGCTTAACGTTTTGTGTTTTATTCTTGATTATGTTTAGGGGTTTGCGACATTTGCGTCTAACGAGATCATCTCATTCAGAGCTTTTTGTAACGTAATGTAATTAAATCAATCAAATGAAATGTAGTATTCTTCATTTGTTATCTGAATTGGAGAGATAAGTTTGTTTATTCTTCTTTAATAATTAAGAAATATAACGCTGATCTCCATTTATATCAACACCCTTTTTGTATTTAAACTTGTATTTATTACTGTTTTATGTTTCTGTGTCAGAGTTTTAACCTCATATCTTTTTCTCCGAACAGGAAGAGGTTACGGACATGATAAATAAAAAATATATTGAGTTTATACCCAGTATGGAGGGAGCAGAGGAGCTTTTGGACCAGGTTGAATCAGTTTCCAAAGACATTGATTTATTAAAAAACTGCATTGAGAATGAGGTACCTTTATTTTACTATTAGTAAACAATTATGCATCAGTCCAAAAAATACAAAAGTGACTGTTATAGTAGTTTAGCATGTAAACTAAGTGTTTGCATTTACAGGTTCAGCGAAACCTCAATGATGCCGTTACAGAGTATGCTAAGCTTAAACAGCAGCTAGAGAAAAACACTGCAGTTATAGACCTACTCCAGCATCTCCAAGAGGTAATGCTACTGGGATTTTGTATAGGCTTAGAGGATTTTCTAACCATAAAGCTAGACTTATGATTTAAAGCATGTGCATTCTTGTAAAGCAATTGATTGTGTAAGAACAGTTCACAGTAATTTGTCCTGTTTACATAAGTTAAGGTCACATGGTTTGTGTAACAGAAACATTCTCATTATTTTGATATGTTCTTATAGTTTGACACGGCAATAGAGGAGTATCACAGGGCATTGCTGGAAAAAAACTACGTGGTTGCAGCCAAGCAACATGGAAAGGTCTGTCACATTCAATATTAAATGCATTCATTATATTACCACCCTTTGAATTGAACAGGTTTATTAATTCATTGTGTTTTTAATTATAAAAAATGAGCGCATGTCCCCAAATGTTATTATTTATTAGCATATCATGTAATTAATTTGAATAGCATGTTGGTCGATTAACAGCCCTATGAATTACTATACAATGTCTTAATCACATACTTGCATTATACAGGCACGAGCTAGTGTCGATGCCCTGAAAGCCTGGAAAGACACAGAGCTGTCTTTAGTTCATGCCCTCAGCTCAGAGATCACAATACAGAGAGAGAATCTCATCTACCATCTTGGGGAAGAGTGGAAGAAACTGGCAGTCTGGAAACTTCCTTCTACTAAAAGTAACTATATTTTACTTTAAAGCTGGCATGAAATGAAAATTCACACTCTCACACGTTGATCTTATTGTGACCAATTCAAACATGAATCTTTTTAATTTTTGTTTCAAATGTCATATCTCAGTCTTTCAGTGAAAGGATAGACTTGTCTCTGGTGGTAAATGCCGGATCTCTCCAATCATTTAGTTCACTTAAACCTGTCCCCTCTTGTAATCGACCGCAAACTTAAAATCAGATCGGCCTCCATTCCATTAACAATCAATGGATTGAACCATTGGAAGTCCCCAGCCTACAATTTTTTTTTTCCTCTTTAATAATCTGTTTCACTCCGATATATGTTACAATACAGAAGAAAAGCTCTTTTGCTGGTATCTGACTAGAACAAATCGTATCTTTAAGAACATTCTGTCTCTCTGTTTGGTGATCTAATTAGTTTTTATCTCTATTTTTTTTACTCAGCCGAGCTCACTAGTGTGAAGTCTTACCTGAAGACAGCACTTCATTTGAACAGAGGAGGATCTAAGGGAGATGAATCTGTCCCACATGCCCTTCTCCCCAGCATTCTCCAAGCCCTCTCCATTCAAGGAGAGCTTCATAAAAAAATTAAACTCTTCGGTGAGAATAAGTTTTGGTGTTACAGCCCATTTGTACCTCTAGAGCGATCTGTGCACATTTTGGTCTGTTAGTTGACTGCCTGACTCTTTGTCAATCCTTTAGGTCAAGTGTTGTTTAAGTACATGCTGAAGCCTCTGATCATTCACCCCTCGTTGGTGGTGGAAGTGAACAGTCAGCCGGAGCAGGGCGCTGTCTTGAGCCTGCAGTGTACAGAAACCAAAGCAGAGCATCCTGATCCCAGCCAGGTTTATACCAAAGTGCTCACCGTGCTTAAAACACTACATGAACACCTGTTTGGTATGTGTTTTGGTGACCAAAAAAAGTTTATTCTGATTACCATAGACATTATAGTCATGACTAATAATTACAATATGTATTTGTCCCCAATAACCAAATAATAATAACTAGTGTTTACACACTGCCTCCGAAACTTTCATCTGTCAAAACAATTCGGATCAGGTTTGATTTTCTGCGTTTTCGCATCCGTAGCATGCATTTTGATAGGAAAGAATGGGGAATACGAAAAAAACTGAAAAAAGCCTATGCAAAAATGTTGGACTAATTTGCAATGACCTTAACTCTTCAAGTGTTATGGTGCTATATACATGTAATTATTGGTCAGGCATAAAATGCAACTCAGTTTTATACACTTCTATATCACTTTATCTAACAAGTGGTCTTGAAAAAGTTGGAAGTAGGTTGATGATGGTGTTTCTTTCTTCAGATGTGTCTATAGATGAAAAGAAAGTGTCTGAGATTTTAGGAGACCTGATATGGGAGGAGATGTCTGAATGCATCATTCGTGAATGCCTGGTTCATTCCATACCGCTAACAGTAGTCAGCTAGCAGAGTATAGTGAGGTAAGACTGCAAGGATCTGTCAGCCTATGACAACTGTGCTGCATTCTCTGTAATATAATATTCATTTGTATTCTCAGGTCATTAAACAGACAGAAGATTTTGAGAGCAGTCTGAAAGGAATGGGCTACCATGCAGGGGACACAACGGACCTCCTAAAATACGCCAGGAACATCAACTGCCACTTCGCAAGCAAAAAATGCCAAGATGTCATTGTGGCTGCACGGAAACTGATGACATCTGAGATGCACAACACGGTGAAAGTAAGACCTCTTCAAATTCTCTAATGTTAATTAAGCTATAAAATATTTTAGTTACAGGCTTCTATATGCTCTTCTCATCCAGATCACTCCAGAGTATAAACTCTCTATCCCTAAACTACCAAGTCCCAGTGGAGGAGAGAAGGAGAAAAAGGAGTCTAGTAAGAAAAGTGCCCGTTCCAATCAGCAGAGCCTGGAAAACGAGAAGCAGCTGAGTCTCAACACTATGTGCCTACCTGTGTGTCGCATTAGTGAGTCGGTGCAGCAGCTCCTGGAGCTTGCCATTCAAACTCTGTCTGAGGCGGTGGGCAGCTCCCCCCAGTGGTATGTTGCAGGCATCACTGACACTACAATTAAGCAGATACTGTATGCTTATATGTTCATGTGGAAGCTGTAATTGCTGATCTTTATAAATGTGTGGTCCTTTTATTTTTGCAGTGCAGTCCAGCTTTTCTACACGGTCCGAAACATTTTTCACCTATTCTATGATGTTGTGCCTACATATCACAAGTAAGCTGATGTATTTTTTAAAATAGCAGTATTCTTGAGAATGAGCTTTATTGGCCTGGTATGTTTGCACATACAAGTAATTTGTTATAGTGATAGAAGCTCCACAGTGCAACAGAATGACAGGACACAGATAATAAAAGTATAATATACGAATAGGCAATGTACAAAATAGCAAAAACACAATATATAATATAGACAATTATGTGTGTACAGGTCTAATGTGCAAATTTTGAAATGGAAAATAAGTATGTGTGATGAATAAATAATGTATAATAGTATTGTGTGTTCCACGTTTAATGTCAGGTGTTCACGAGATGGTGTACAGTTTGTTTTTTAATGTGATTCTGTTTTCTTAACTTAGAGACAACTTCCTGAAGTTACCTCACTTGGCAGCAATCCAACACAATAACTGCATGTTCATCGCTCACCACCTTTTAACCTTGGGCTTCCAGTTTAAATCTCACCTTCCTTTGAAAGACGAAGTGGCTTATTTTGTAGACCTGGTCCCAGGCTTCAGAAGACTTGGTAAGGGCACACTGACATTTTATGATACTGTTCATTTTGTAAGAAATTATTACTTTTATTCAGCATTACAATTCAGGTATAGTTCATTTCAAAATTAAATTATACCAAACAGTATATTAGAATGATTTCTGAAGGATTCCGCTTTGACATTACATTAATAAATTACATTTTAAAACATATTCAAATAGAAAACAGTCATTTTAAATTATAATAATATTACTGTTCATATGGTATTGATCAAATAAATGCAGCCTTGGTGAGCATAAGAGACACATAAATGTTTTACCAACCCCAACCTTTTGAACAGTAGTGTGCATAGCAATTTTCAAGATGAGATGCTTATTTTAACTTTTTTTTTCTCTGTTTTTAAACAAGGTGCTCGGTGCTTTGTGGCACAAATGAACGTTCAAAAAGCTGAGATGTTAGAGAGACTGTCCACTGCACGTAACTTCTCCAACTTAGATGATGAAGACAATTACTCCGTAGCCAGCAAGGCTATCAGACAAGTATGATCAAACACCAAGTTCACTGTCCTTGAATAATCAGTTGAGCCTTTTGTTGCTAGTATTTAGATACCAGTGTATATAAGCATATTTGTGCCTTGAGTGCTTGTCACTTATGTTTTATTGTTTATTTTAGGTAATCCATCAGCTGAGGAGGTTGGGAAAAGTTTGGCAAGATGTCTTGCCTGTGAACATATACTGCAAAGCCATGGGGACTCTCCTCAATACTGCAATATTAGAGCTGATTAACAAAATTATGATGTTGGAGGTAAGGCAATACATAATGCTGTTGTTGTTTTTGGTGACACCACTTAAGTCTTTGAGGTATAAATCTAATGCTCTCATTCCAGGACATCTCTAATGTGGATGGTGAGCGACTGCGAACACTGTGTCAAACCATCATAGAAGAAGGGCCGCTGGTGTTCAATCCAGTGCCAGAAGAAAACAAGAACAAAAAATATCAAGAAGAGGTTCCAGTCTATGTAAAGAGATGGACGACCTTGAAAGAGATCTCCATGGTGCTAAATGCTAATCTACAGGAGATCGTGGACAGGTGATACACTAATCTTTTATATATGGTTCATTTGATACGTCATATACAGACATTTCATGTCTGTAATTCCTTTATTAGCTTTTCGTTAAATTCTTTAGGATTATGTATCGAGTTCATAGATTTATTTGGAGCTTTTTTCTTCTTATTTAGGTGGGCAGAGGGGAAAGGACCTCTGGCAGTGGAGTTCTCCTGTAATGAGATGAAGAGTCTTATCCGAGCCTTGTTCAAGAACACAGAGAGACGAGCAGCAGCCCTCGCTAAAATCATCAAATAAACAGCCAAAAGACCGATGCAAAATAACGCTACTTGGGGCTTTTCCTTGCATATATTGTATTCTATATTTTTCTATTTTGCTGAAAGATGCATTACAATAAATGCTTTTGTAAGCACAAACCTGCTCTCTTATCAGTTTGCCCTATTGTCAGTATATTAAAAAAATACCTCAATAAAATGCAGCAATTGCATAGTCTTGTTTTAGGCTGTGTTAAGTTTTTGTTTTGTGTTCTATGAAAGTCGTATGGGGTTGAAACGACACTAGGGAGAGTACCTTTTATTCATGGGCAAATTAAATGCGTAAAGGCTAAGAATATAATAGGGTCATACCATAACATTAATTTGAATCTTAATAAATTAGCAATTGGAGGTGTGCATAGTTAAACTTTTACTTGGCGGTACTTTTACGTCAGCGCTTGCTTGACAGTTTACGACACCGGCTTTGACAGCTTGAAGGTTGCCATGTATTTACAATTATAATCACCCATACTCAGAATAATACATCTTTTCAATATAATTCTCACCCATATAACTTCATAATCTCCTAATGTTACGTGAGGGATGTCGGTGTTAAGCACGTCGTTTGTATCGGTTATTTGTGATAAACATTTTTAAAGGGGGGTTTTGTATACCGTGCAAAAAGGATCTGGCAACCCTGGTGCGTCACCAGGAGGACGAAGCGAAGGAGACTGTCGTAAAGTGGGATGTTTTGGAGTGGGGAGGTCATTGGAAAGTGAGGTTGTACGATACGTTTTGGGGGGGAACAGACCGCCACTTCTAGCACAGGTGTCAGATATTCTGATACCAGAGTGGCCTTACTCAAATCCAGCGTAGTTTTACAGTAGTTTTGTCAGCACATTCAAAATGTTGCGTTTAGCGGTACGAGTGCGTCCATCTGCTAGGCTCACCCGGCCCAGTGTCCTGTCGGGCCCTCCTGCGGCTGCTAGTCCACGATCCGGACCGCTATCATGCCATCATCTCAAGCGATGCCAATCCAGCGGCCCGGCCCGGACCTTGTGTCACGGTCGGCGTGTGTTCAGCAGCATCCTCAGTAACAGATCATGGGTCTTGCGAAGCCAGGCGGCTAGTTTCAGTCAAAGCATGCGAGTGTACAGTCTCCCACCACATCAGAAGGTACGCCAAGGGCTTACTAATATTATTATGAGCTTCTACCTCCGTTTGACTTGCTTTTTCCAGTGGAACACAAAGGAGATGTTGAGACTGACAGCCCCAGTCGCTTTTCACTTTCATTGCATCTCTTTCAACATAACGACTAACGTTACTTCAGTCATAATTCACTTTCATTGCGGTATCTGTCGTCTCTTATTGTGCTCCAGAATAAATGAAGTCACACAGATTGGGAAAACATGGGGGGTGGGAGTTATTTATAAATTTGGGGGTGAACTGAGTAACGCATGTGTAGCGCATCAGTGCGTTTCCTCTGTTGGTGTCACCTTCAAGATGTTAAAGCGGGGCTGTAGTTATATTTATGTCATGAATTCTGTGAGCTGTCAGAGGTCCTTTTGGCCTGTATGAAACATGCTATCTCACGAGACAGCATAACAGTTTCTTAGTAGATGAGTAGATAGTAGATAGTAGTCTTGATAAAATTGTGCGCACAGTCATAGATTCCCATGCTTAGAATATAATTAAATTATAAGAAAAGTGCTTATTTCCATAATTATTATACGTTAATACTCGCTCTAAAACATTTTATCAGCTGGAAATTGCTGTTTGTGAGTCCAGTCTCCATTAAATAAATAAAAATCCTTACTTAAAAAGAAAAAGCAGGCAGAAGTCATGGAAAAAATTTTAAGTTGTGAAAATCCTGATGAATGAATGATGATTATGATGAATGAATGATGCATTTATATAGCGCTTTATTGTGTATTGTTGTACACCCAAAGCGCTTTACAATCATGGGGGGGGGTCTCTCCTGATGATGCGACGACTGCCACACCACAACGGCAGTGCGCTCACCACACACCAGCTACAGGTGGAGAGCAGAGAGAGTCATAGAGCCAATCAAGTGAATGCTCTCACCACACACCAGCTACAGGTGGAGAGCAGAGAGAGTCATAGAGCCAATCAAGTGAATGCTCTCACCACACACCAGCTACAGGTGGAGAGCAGAGAGAGTCATAGAGCCAATCAAGTGAATGCTCTCACCACACACCAGCTACAGGTGGAGAGCAGAGAGAGTCATAGAGCCAATCAAGTGAATGCTCTCACCACACACCAGCTACAGGTGGAGAGCAGAGAGAGTCATAGAGTCAATCAAGTGAATGCTTTCACCACACACCAGCTACAGGTGGAGAGCAGAGAGAGTCATAGAGCCAATCAAGTGAATGCTTTCACCACACACCAGCTACAGGTGGAGAGGAGAGTGAGTCATAGAGCCAATCAAGTGTATGCTCTCACCACACACCAGCTACAGGTGGAGAGCAGAGAGAGTCATAGAGTCAATCAAGTGAATGCTTTCACCACACACCAGCTACAGGTGGAGAGCAGAGAGTCATAGAGTCAATCAGTGTATGCTCTCACCACACACCAGCTACAGGTGGAGAGGAGAGAGAGTCATAGAGCCAATCAAGTGGATGCTCTCACCACACACCAGCTACAGGTGGAGAGGAGAGAGAGTCATAGAGCCAATCAAGTGTATGCTCTCACCACACACCAGCTACAGGTGGAGAGGAGAGAGAGTCATAGAGCCAATCAAGTGAATGCTTTCACCACACACCAGCTACAGGTGGAGAGCAGAGAGAGTCATAGAGCCAATCAAGTGAATGCTCACCACACACCAGCTACAGGTGGAGAGGAGAGAGAGTCATAGAGTCAATCATGTATGCTCTCACCACACCAGCTACAGGTGGAGAGCAGAGAGAGTCATAGAGTCAATCAAGTGAATGCTTTCACCACACACCAGCTACAGGTGGAGAGCAGAGAGAGTCATAGAGTCAATCAAGTGTATGCTCTCACCACACACCAGCTACAGGTGGAGAGGAGAGAGAGTCATAGAGCCAATCAAGTGGATGCTCTCACCACACACCAGCTACAGGTGGAGAGGAGAGAGAGTCATAGAGCCAATCAAGTGGATGCTCTCACCACACACCAGCTACAGGTGGAGAGCAGAGAGTCATAGAGCCAATCAAGTGTATGCTCTCACCACACACCAGCTACAGGTGGAGAGGAGAGAGAGTCATAGAGCCAATCAAGTGGACGGGGATTATTAGGAGGCCATGATTGACAAGGGCCAGTGGTGGAGGATTTGGCCAGGACACCGGGTTACACCCTACTCTTACGAGAAGTGCCATGGGATTTTTTAATGACCACAGAGAGTCAGGACCTCGCTGTAATGTCTCATCCAAAAGATGGTGCTTTTTGACAGTATAGTGTCCCCATCACTATATTGGGGTGTTAGGACCCACACAGACCACAGGGTGAGCACCCCAGCTACAGGTTCCCAGCTGGGCTCACTAACACCTCTTCCAGTAGCAACCTAGTTTTCTCAGGAGGTCTCTCATCCAGTTACTGACCAGCTCAACCCTGCTTAGCTTCAGTGGGCAACCGGTCTTAGGCTGCAGGGGGATATGGCTGCCTATGTCTATGATCTTGTGTCACAGTAAACAACAACAGAATTGTTGAACTACCATTTCAATGCAATTTCATCAACACTACAAAAAACTTTGGAATAATGATTTGGAATAATTACAAAAAAGTGTAATAATTATTTTAACTATCCCAAAAGAAGTCTCTTATGTTCACCAAGACTGCATTTATATTCAGTCAAAAATGCATTACAAAATTTATATTGTACAAAAATGTAACAATTTAAAATAACTGTTTTCTATTTGAATGTATTTTAAAATGTAATTTATTCCTGTGACAGTAAAGCTGAATTTTCAACAGCCAATAATTCAGTCTTAAGTGTTACACGATCAACCTGATCAAAAGTCATTGTTATTCTTAATTACTCCAAACTTCTGGCTGTTAATTTATTATGTTCAATGAGAAAAATGTGTAGTCATTCATGTGAAATGCTCACAGCTTTCTGTTAATTGAACCTAATTCATTCTGTTACAGGTGGAACTACCCGCTTTATCCCCACTATGCAGATGGGCACTATTGCACGCTGGGAGAAGAAAGAAGGTGACAAAATCAATGAGGAGATTTGATTGCTGAGGTGAGGCACATTCAGATCGTAACCAACAAGACAAAGCCACAGACTCCTACACAGATTCCAAAACAAATTGCCTGCAAAAAATTTGAAAGAAGAAAATGACAATAAATAATAATAGCTTAATCCTATAATAAAACAACCATTTAAAAATAAAAATATAAAATAATTTTTAAATATGAATGTACATCTGACGTGGTAATGATGCCACAGCATGGAGCACGGCTGCTTGGAACGATCTGTCAACCAATCAGATCAAACGCTCAACAGCCCCATGGTATAATTCTGACTTCTACCTATTCTGTCTTGATTCGGTCAGGTTGAAACAGACAAGGCTACGGTTGGATTTGAAATGATGGATGAGTGCTACCTTGCCAAGATTTTGGTCCCTGAGGGTACAAGAGATGTGCCCATTGAGCTGTCATTTGTATTACAGTTGACAAGTAAGCATAATATTTACCTGCACTGTCAAGATACAGAGAATCAAAAGATCTGCTGCTTGCTGTATACATGATGTCCTTAAAATAAAATGGTGAAAAGTTGTCTTACTTGAACTGTTGAAAGGAAACATTGAAATCAATATTGTGGTACCACAGAGAAACGGTGTGTCATAAAAAAGGGTTTAGGGATGTACCTAAAGATTCTGTCTTGATCTTGGCTTTTTATGAAAGCATAAAGTTGTTTGTTTGATGTGTGTGTGTGTGTGTGTGTGTGTGTGTGAAATAGAATGTATGTTTGATATTTTCCCTCCTAATATACATCATCTATCCTTTGACCTTTAGTCCTGACCTCATCCCTGCATTTAAGGACCTTACATTGGATAAAATCGCTAGCTCCGCCCCTGCACCAGCAGCTGCCCCTCCCCCTCCTGCAGCACCTGCTGCCGCTCCTGCTTCGCCACAAGTCCCTGGAAGCTCCTACCCACCTCACTTGAAGGTATGAAATGTTGAGCAAATATGAAAATGACTGCAAACTGAATGACTAATTCTGAAGTAAATATATTTGGGAGATTGGCCAGTTTAAGCATTAAGCAAGCATTGACGTTTTGTCTTGCTTTCATTAGATTCTTCTCCCAGCTCTCTCCCCCACCATGACTATGGGCACCGTGCAGCGCTGGGAGAAGAAGGTGGGTGAGAAACTCGGTGAAGGAGACCTGCTGGCTGAAATTGAGACAGATAAGGCAACAATCGGTAAATTGTCAATTATTTTGTCTTTAAACATATTGATAACAATTTCTAATTATGGAAATGGTGATTTTTATACGTATATGGCTGTAATCACACATTTAAGTTTGGCAGATTTGATCATTGATCAACAGTGGTTACAGCATTATCTATACGCTACCGTTCAAAAGTTTGGGGTCTAAAATATTTTCAATGTTTTTCTTAAAGAAGACTCATCAAGGCTGCAATTATTTGATCAAAAATACAGAAAAAAATATTATTACAGTTCAAAATGCTATTTATTTCTGTGATGGCAAAGCTGAATTTGCAACATTTCAAAATTTTCACACAATCCTTCAGACCCCAAACTTTCGAATGGTAGTGTATATTTATATATGAATATATGATATATTCATACACAGTCAAATGCATATGTATACACCAGATGTGTCTACATTAACAACTTCATGTTAAGAAATTTCTTCCTGTGTTTTTCAGGTTTTGAGGTACAGGAGGAGGGTTACCTGGCTAAGATATTGATTTCTGAGGGCACCAGGGATGTTCCCCTCGGCACTCCTCTCTGCATCATTGTAGAAAAGGAATCCGACATTAGTGTGTTTGCTGACTATGTAGAGACAGGGCTGGCTGCAAGCCCGCCTCCCGCTCCCATACCGGTAAAGAGCTCTGACATTTCTACAAGACCTCTAATTTTTACTACGGTTAATTATGCACAGTTTATGCTGTTGATTAAAAGATTGGGGATTTTTTACATCAGTAAACATTAACAGCAATCATTTATTGTTCACTTTGAGTTGCAACAGCACTTTGATTGACAAGAGCAACATGTCATATGTGATGTAATATACTTTTATGCGGCCACCTAAAGGCTGCTGTGAGGAAAATCAAGGTCATGTTTTTACAGCCAAGTAATGTAATATCAACAGTGTCATGCTATGACTAAAACTGAAAGGTCATTTTGAAATATTAGCAGTGTTTTTAAATTCTGCAGTCATGCCATGCCAGTTTTGTGGGAGTGGCTGCACAACTAATTTTTTGTCTGGAAAGATATTCAAATTATTTATTTTATTTAAAAAGTATTATATAGCTATGTACTAATTGATATTGGTTATAGTTAGCATGTGCACTAACTGCTAAACTACAGTTACAACAAACATAACATGTTCTAATCTGTTTTTAAACTCAGAGTTTTGAATATTTAACCTAACCAAAAATAAATCATTTTAGTAGTAGATGTTTACATATGACTTTAAACTGTACCACACTGCTCAGATGGCCACCCCACTGGCAGCACCAGCTCCAGCAGCTCCTACCCCAGCACCTGCCGCTGCTCCAGCCACCCCTGCTGCTCCTAGGACGGGTAGGGTGTTTGCCAGTCCTGTAGCCAAGAAACTGGCTGCCGAGAAGGGAATTGACATCGCCAAAGTCACAGGTCGGAGCACTTTGACTTTAATGCTGTCCGTTACTTTCCTTTGCATGGGAGATGTCTTTCTGGCACTAGTGACATTAGTGTTACTTTATCATTTATGCGTGGTTCATAAGTGACACTGACTGAAATGGGAATATGCTACTACTGTGTCCATAGGAACTGGACCAGACGGCAGAGTCACCAGGAAAGATATCAACAGTTTCGTTCCACCTAAGCCCAGTCTTGTAAGTCACATTCAGATGCAACCAGATCCAACAGACTTTGTTTTTATTAGGGCTGTCAGTTTAATGCTTCAACTTAATTAATTAGTTGTGAAAAAATAATGCAGTTAACGCACTGGCCCCGCCACCAGACCTTTACGTCATCTTACATTTCATACAGTTGACAAATAAAATGCAGGACAACAACTACATAAATGCAGTCATGCCCTGAAAATCAAGATATTGGGGCAAAAATGCCCCTGTATTTTGAAGACTGTTGGTTTTGATTGACTTTCATTGTATGAACACAAAATACTGAGATGTTTCTCATGATATCTTTTATGTTCTATGTTAAGCCTTGGCATGCTAGATGTTTATGTGTAATAAATTTGATGTTGAATCAAATCAAATATTTATTTCTAAAGCTACTATTTGTTTCAAGCTACTAATTCATTTTTGTATTTAATTATTTATTTTATAATATATATTTTTTATTATTATTAGAATTTCCTCCAAATCAGTTTAGAAAATGCAAGTCTGTAGAAGTTATTAGGAGCAAAAAAATACATAAAAAGTATATTGTATTTTTTATAGTAGTAAAAATGGAGTGTAAAATCATTTTCATCTTTTCTGCTCATTCTTTTTCAAAACATTCTGTTTTCTACTGCCAGACACCAGCTCCTGCTCCTACCCCTGCTGCACCCACACCCAGCCCTCCAACCGCCCCTGCTTTTGCTGCTGTGCCTACAGGAATCTTCACTGACAGCCCCATCAGCAACATCCGCAGAGTGAGTCCACAGACCACGGATCCACTTTATATTCTCTGCATACGTGAAGGCTTTTGTTACTCATACTGCTCTGTTTCCTGCCTGTCTCTTTGCTGCCGTGCTATCTAGGTGATTGCCCAGAGGTTGATGCAGTCGAAGCAGACTATTCCTCACTATTATTTGTCTGTCGATGTCAACATGGACCAAGTTCTTGAACTCAGGAAAGAACTCAATGATGTGAGTTAACTCCGTTCACATGACATGACATGATGTGAACTCCACATCACAGTATTCCTAATTTAGATTGTACCTTTTCCTCATGATCAGGAGGTGAAAGCGGATAACATCAAACTCTCGGTCAATGACTTCATCATCAAGGCCTCGGCTCTGGCCTGTTTAAAGGTGCCAGAGGCCAACTCCTCCTGGATGGACACAGTCATCAGACAGTGAGTGGACAACCATTTGAGGGCAATTATCAGTAAATGTAAAGTAACAGTTACAGTGAAATCAAGTGCTTTTTTCTCTCTGCACAGAAATCACGTGGTGGATGTTTGTGTTGCAGTCAGTACGCCTGTGGGTCTAATCACTCCCATTGTATTTAATGCTCATATTAAGGGTCTTGCTAATATCAGCAAAGATGTAAATACATTAGCTGCTAAAGCACGAGAGGGAAAACTACAACCACACGAATTCCAGGTGAGTGTTTTATGTGGTCTATGAAGATATCAGAAATAATTATTTTATGATGTGTTGTTTTGTAACAACCTGTACCTTTCTTTATCAAATTTTAAAATTTATCTGCTGCTTAATATTTTGTGCATTTCTTCAGGATTCTTTGAATATAAAGTTGAAAAGAATAGCATTTATTTAAAATAAAATTAGTGTAACATAATAAATGTCTTTACTGCCACTTCAGATCAATTTAAAGCATCCTTGCTGAATAAATTTAAATTATTATTTTTTTGGTCAGCCTCTCTGACCACAAACTAATATAATAAACGATTTGTATATAGCTAAAATAATATGAAATGTATTATGTGTATAAAAATGCATTACTTGTTGTTGTTTTTCAAAGCAAACATTCTTGATTTTCTTAGGGTGGCACCTTCACTATTTCCAATTTGGGCATGTATGGCATCAAGCATTTTTCAGCTATCATTAACCCTCCTCAAGCCTGCATTCTGGCCGTGGGTGGCTCAGAAAAGAGACTGCTGCCTGCAGACAACGAAAAAGGGTGAGCAAGGGAAACAGAGAGACATTAATTTGCCATCAGCCCTACTAATATACATAGCACTTTTAAAAGAGTTCCTCCAGTCAGAAGGTGTGTTTTGTGTGTCTCGTAGGTTTGATGTGGCAAGCATGATGTCTGTGACTCTGAGCTGTGATCACCGGGTGGTAGATGGCGCTGTTGGTGCACAGTGGCTGGCTGAGTTCCGCAAGTTCCTGGAGAAACCGTTCACCATGCTCCTGTGAGCAGGACGTTTAAAGCCACCCCAAAAACAAAAACAAAAACTGGACTTTAAGATTTGGAGAGGTCTCTCTCATTGGTTATATGCTTTCCTTTGGAATTATAACAGGTGGTTCTCCTCTTTTTTATTTTCCTTCTCACTCACATGCTCCCTTTCATATACTGTATTTTTCAACATTGCTTCCTAAAGCCTGAAGTAACCTCTCAACCTAAAGTTGTAAGTCATTGTTAAGTTTATTTTCTGTAGTTTCAGAAGATAATGCAAGGGTTTTCATCTTCCTTCAGGATACTGTTACAAGCACCGTAAGTCTGTGTTTGCCATTAGATCAAAGAATTATGTATGTGTCCATGGCCAAGTCTCATGTCTGTACCCGCAAGCTTTGACTTGTTTCCATGTATCAATGACACATTATGAATATCCTTTCTATACAAGACAAAATGTGATGATATCTGGAGATGTGTGCCAAAAAAATGTCTGACTACAATTGAAATGTATTTGACACATTATTCAGTGCATAGGTTTATTTTATGCATTGCTGCATAGTAGTCATACATTTGGACTGAGTTAAATATCTGGTGTGTTCATGATGATTGTTCCACTGAGACTGTGTGATGATCCTTCACAGCGTCCTGGTATGTGGGCAGAGTTTTGATATAGGCAAATTTATTTATTACATCTCTCACTCCAGACAAAGCACGTTAGTGCCTTTGCTCCTGGTTTTAGCACCTTATTTCTTTGTAAATGGTGGTTATATTTTCAATCATTCTTTAATGAATAACGCACAATTCATGGGGTGAACTGCTGTTATAAATAAACCTATGGAGAAACAAAAGAAAGGTTCCCAAAGGGAATAAAACACTAGAATGGATATACATATATGTCTCTTGTAGGAAAAAAAACTGCTTATTCAAGCTGTTTCCACGTGCAGTCAGTGCAATTAGGACAAAGTGGGAGTTTTTGCCATGAGGGAAAAAATATGACCAATATTTAAAATGAAAAAAAAAACATGAGAGGGAATAAACAAAATAGACATTCAAAGATATGTTGCACATTGTTATGTTTCTATAAAATGTACTTGTGTAATCTTACTGGTCTACCATGTCATGAAAAGTATAATTTACTCGTTTACATTTCAGTGCATTTCTATAAGGAATAATCACTTAATATGAATATAATATTCCATAAAGAACGTGTTATATATTGTCTTATATTCTGACGTTCTTCTCCACTTTTATTTTAAGTAGACAGATAGATAGCATTGTATAATAGTATAAATAATTGATGTAAATGTCAAAAACGTGTTTTATTGTCTCATGTCATACATGCGAGGAGCATATTGAGTGTTCTGAAAACAGTATTAATCCAAATGGTTATAAATACATATTACATCACAATTTTCACTCTAAAAGTAGTTAGACACACAATGCCGTCTGGCGAGTTTAGAATTGAGTAGTAAGTCAAAAACATTTTAAACGATATGTTTTTATCATCCACAAATCAATACATCGTTCACGCAGGATTTTATTTTTTTAATCTGACTGAAACTCGAAGTTGCTGTTGACTACGCGCAGAAACCGGACGTGACGCTATAGTGACGGATGTTGCGTTGGTCAATTTTCCCGCGTTTTGGGTAGTTGAGGAAATAGCGGAGAGTTGCGTACACAAACAAGCGATTTCAGGTTCCGACTTCCAACCACAAACCGCAATAACAACACCAACACCAGCCCGTCGCTCGTGATCGCTCGCTGTGCTGTGAGTGAACGCGCTCTTCATCGCGACACCGTCGACATGCCGCCGAAGAAGCGCGGCAGCGGGACCCCGCAGAAGAAAGAGCTCAAGGGGAACCTGAAGAACGGATCTCCGGACAGCAGCGAGAACGCAGTGCTGAGCCCCGAACGGTGAGCTTACACCGCTCCACTGACTCTCAAATAAACCTCAACGACACAACACAACAATGAATGAATAGTACTGACAGTCTTTAGTCATTGATGATAGTGGAAGAGGAAGTGTCAAACTATGAATGAATAAGAATGTGTCGTCTTAAGAAAAATGCTAAATGTACCCTGTTTTAGTGTAGTTAATGTTTACAGTTATAAAGGACAGTTTCTAAACGTGTTAATGCATCTATTTTTGATAGCAAATAATTTTTTACAGTTTTCAATTACTTTAGTAATAACAATTAGGACGCACCCAACATTTAACTGTGCTTACCTTGGTATTATTACAGTAGCCACCGTTAAGCTAAAGGTACTAACGTTACAAAAGACTATACTGTAGCTAGTAACATTAATAAATCTGTTTGTTGGCTTATATTTGGCCACATTTTATAAGAAAACTAAATATTGTGGGAAATATTTTATTCAGCATTTGTGTGTAGTACATGTATTATATACATCCCATTTTTGTGTCTGCATCAAATTAAGATTACAAAAGTGATTTTTGTATACATATTAAATGCAAGTGTCTGTTTCAAATAACCTTTGTGTAAATAAAATGTCAAAATGTTCCATTTATCATTCAGTGTAATAGATTTTTTGTGTAAAAATGAAACAACATACTAATTCTGACCTGTATCTTAGTAAAATATATAAAAGTATAAATACGGCTCGCACAGTACCCAAACAGCTGACACATGTTTGTGTAAAAGCAATGTTGCGTGACCATCAGCGCCAGTATGGCGACCACCCCACAATACTGTCAGTCACTTGACAATGTGTTTACTCATGTCTGTCAACGGTGTTGTTTTACCAGACACAAGGACAAGGAGCCTGAGTTTGTGTCTCTCGGTGAGGAGCTTCAAGCCACCAATCCCATCTGTGATCATGCGTGGAGAATTTGGGAGAGGGAGATCAGGTCGATGGACAAGGCAAATGTACGCCTTCCTCTTATATCTGCACTACCAATCTAATGTGTTCATTTCTGAATGTGATAACACAAACGTGTGTCCTCCATGCTAGATGCCGTATTCAAACAGACAGCAGTGGGGAGCTTGTCTGTTCGTTGCAGGCATGGAGCTTGATGGGCTCAGTCTCACCTTCACACAGTTCCTGAAAGTAGTTGGCCTAAGGTATGTGTGGCAGATTAATAAATATCACGGAGAAGCCCTGTTTTTTTTCGCTTGGGGTGAGCAGTTTGAGCTGTTGGAGTGTGGTCATGTCTTTAAGGTGTTAATAATGCATATACTATACTTTTAAGTTGCTCTTCCTCTGCAGTGTGAAGCAGTTCATCAGTCTTGTGAGGAAGATGGATGTAAACGTGGACACAATAAGCCCTACAGTGAACACTGCTTTGAAACGACTGGAGAACAAATACGACGTGACACTGGCTCTCTACCAAAGATTTGTGAAGTAAGTGTTGTTGTACAGTTTTTGTTTAAATTTGTAGTAGTGATGTTTTATAATGAAAATATTATTAATTTAGCTATGTTTGGGCACTTTGTTGATTTAATCAGGATTCAAGATCTACTGACAACTGTCAATAAATTAAAAAAATAAATAAACGGTAATATTTTGAGAAAATATTGCATTTTAAAATAACTATTTTCAGTTGTAATGTACTTTAATATGTAATTTGCTTTGTTGGCAAAGCTGAATTATCAGCGTCACATGATCATTCAGAAATCGTTCTTAATATGCTGATTTGGTGCTGAAGAAACATTTCTTATCAGTTGTGCTGCTTAATATTTTGTGGAAACAATGATACATTTTTCATGATTCTTTGATAAAAAGGGCAAAAGAACAGAACCTTTGATCAATTTCATGTTAATCTTTGCTGAAAAATCTTAATTTACTTAAAAACAAAACTTACCTCAAACCTTTGAATGATAATGTATTGAGTAAAATAATTTATTATTTCATTTCAGATATCTTTGTGGATTTAATTGACTATAGTGAGGACATGTTGACAAGTTTTGTATGTTTAAATATGTACAAGTGCATATCAATAAATTAGAATGTGAAAGTTCATTTATTTCAGTGGAAAAGTCACTCAAATTGTGAAACTCGTGTATTAAATAAATCCAATGCACACAGATTGAATTAGTTTAAGTCTTTGGTTCTTTTAATTGTGATGATTTTGGCTCACATTTAACAAAAAACACCAATTCACATTCTCAACCATTTAAAATACTTCATAAGACCAATAAAAAAACATGTTTAGTGAATTGTTGACCTTCTGGAAAGTATGTGCATGTACTGTATATGTACTCAATACTTGGTAGGGGCTCCTTTTGCTTTAATTACTGCCTCAATTCGGCGTGGCATGGAGGTGATCAGTTTGTGGCACTGCTGAGGTGGTATGGAAGCCCGGGTTTGAAATCAGCATCTTTAAAAAGCTGCTCAGCAGAAGGAAGCATGAAGTGCTCCAAAATATCTTGGTAAATGGGTGCAGTGACGTTGGTTTTCAAAAAACACAATGGACCAACACCAGCAGATGACATTGCACCCCAAATCATCACAGACTGTGGAAACTTAATACTGGACTTCAAGCTAGAGCTGAAGCTAACGATTATTTTTATCGTCGACTAATCTATTGATTATTTTTCAATTAATCTATTTATTATTTTCTCATCAGTTGATGAATTCTTTAGTTAAACTATCAATACATAATAACAGTGAATTCAGCTATTAATCTTTTATTTTATTCAAACCATTTCTCATAATTAATGCTTTACAAAATAAATAAATAACACCAAAGATAATAACAAGAAAAGAGAGAAAACGAAATAACAATACATAAAAAATAAGAAAAGAGAAAATGAATAAAAATAAACAGAAAAGTGAGAAAATGAATAACCATAAAGAAGAAATAAGAATAGAGAAAAAGAATAACAATAAATAAGAAAAGAGAGAAAAAAACAAAACAATAAATAACTAATGATAAAGAGAAAGAAAGAAAGAAAGAAAGATAATTACAGGGCAGTGATACAGTCAATAGAAATGCACACTATGCTTCATTCACAGTTCTGTTTGGGACTGACTGCAGTTGCTTACAGGTGAGAGTCTTGAAAAGTTGTATTTATTCAGCAGATTAAAACATCAGCTTGAATACATATCTGTATGACTGAAAAGCTGAAGTCACAACCACATTCAGGACATGAGAGCGACAAAAGCAAAAATGGCGTCATAACACTGGAAAGTTTTATCACAGCTGACAGCCCTTTTTAAATAAATGATCACAGTCGAGCTTGTCCTGTCCATCACACAGTTAAACAACTAACAATGACTTTATATGCTTTGTTGGCAAGTGCAGAGAGCACGTGTTTGGTGCGTGCGTCTCAGAGCTCGCGATCGCAGCACTGACGGTAGCTCCAGTTTAAGATGAACGCGAATCATTTCTCCATCACTGTCAGTGCATTAAACCCGTCATGATTATATAGGAAACTCGATGGCCCGTGCTGTTCCGTTAATTCAGCGCAGCTGTGAATGCGGTTGTGAATCCTGACAATGTAAAGGCGTCAGTGTGGCTATATATATGCGGTTCAGACAGTCGTATAATAATAGAATGCTCTATGAACGCTCTATGAAGTGAAGTGATGATTCCATACTAGCCTTTACCTTCTGCTTTAGAGTCTTGTTTGCGTTAAACATGGCAGAAAAACAGTCTTAAGTAGGGATAACTGCAGGCTCGCCCAATGGGCGTCTTTTCCATGTTATTTTTTTCCTAACCCCCGCGACAGCGGCACGTGACAATAAGCGACACAATTATATTTTAGATTTATTTATTTTTATTTATTTTTTGACATCACGGCAGGAACAACATACAAAATATCAGGTAATGATTATGTGCTTTATTCAACGTTAAGTGTCTAATGAGAGTTTGAATATTATTTTGCGTGAGGTTTCTAGCCATAGTGAAATCACAATAGATATTTTACCTCAGATCTTGAAATTAAAGCAAACTTACTTTAAACTGTGAACTCACTGCGAACCAACATCCATAACAAAGATATCACTCACTAAAACTGCTCAGTCCATTCACATTTGAATCATTTATTTTTTTAATCATGTCCACTGATCTTTACTTCACACTTGCCATATTTTTGCTGTCACATAGTATCTACACTGGATGTGACAAAGCATTGCAAATCATTTAAACTTTGTCATTCGTCATAAATAGAGCGGCAGCAGTTTACTGTCGGGATTTGTAATGCACTGGCGTTCAGTGTAGAACAGCGTCACTGATTATTATAAGTTATATTGTATTTGTTGCATTGTGCCACACCTTGCTTTCTGATGCTGCTGTTTGAATTTTCATGCCACATTTGAAATTAGCATTGGCCAAAAATATATTGGCCTATTGAGGAACCCTGGTTTAATATATTTTTTTGCAAATAGTTAAAAATGATTAGGCTACCAACTAGAATTAGACCTAGAATTTCTGGCAAAATTAACCGTTACTAATCGGGTGATGTTTGGGCATGCCTCAAGGTGTGCTCGCTCTTCCCTCAGCTAGTCACTTTATTCCGATAATGCTTGCATTGCATCTCATTTAAAGAATGCGTGACTCATCTCACATCACTCCCTGGGTGATTAAACCTGTTGTGCATTACTTTGTTAAAACAGTTTTCTTTTTCGCCTACAATGATTGCTTAAGCTACAGTATTGCATGATCTACATTATAACTTGATGATTCATTTCTTAGACCATTTAAATAGTTAAAATCTTGAAACGTTTCTACATGTCATTTGTAAACCTGAAGGTGGCAGCAGCTGTCTCAGTTTAAGATAGATCTGTTGTGTGGGTTATGTGTTTGATTAAGTGTCAGGTGGCCCCAGTCCAGTCTGTTCCAGTTACTGAAAAACAGTGCTTCATAGGTGGTGAACGGAAAGTCTAGATATGTGGTCTGATTGAAGTCTATGGTCAAGCTGCAGAGTAGTGCTTTGTTTTTGTGTTTCAAGTGCATTGTACAAGCAGGCTCTGTGGTTATTTGTGTCAGCTTTCTCACTGCATCTAAAATAAAGTTTTCACACTTGTGTGTCTATGACAGTCGATGAACTCTTATTTGACATTATATGTGACTTCCAGTGCATTTATGTTGTTGTATTTTTGGTTGTGTTGTTATACTGTACATTATGTGCATGTACATTAATGATGCACCAAAAGTAAAATTTAAATTGATAATCTAGGTATATTGAGTTAACTGCTAATTTATAACGAAAGAAAAAATATAAAACACAATATACCTATATTATTAATAAAACATTTAATTTTGGTGCATCATTAGCACATACTGTTCATTAAATCCACACAACCAAAACAAATAACAAATGCAAGAGTCAAATATTATCTTATTGAATAGTAAAAAAAAATAGTCTGCTTTCTCTTTATGCTTTTATTTTTAATAAGAATAGTTAAATAATAGGCATATTTTAGTATATATATATATATATATATATATATATATATATTTATTTAGCTATTAAGCATTATTGTTGTTATTTATAGTTATTAATAATAATAATTGTATTTATTTTGTGTTTTTACTTTTTGGTGCACCTCTAGTGCATGCAGTCAGTATAAATCCATTTCAGATGTTCTTCAAGTGTGCTGAAACTAACTTGAAGTCCATCTTTTATTTCCCTCCAGGACTTGTGAAAAGATTTCTGCAGAGCCTGACAAAGCAAAGTGAGTAGAAATCCTGTTTCATTCTGTTGTTTGCCCACCTGTAGTTACCAAAAGAAGATTCTAGAGTTGTTCCGTTAAACACCAGTGATCTTACTGTCCTGTGCATGTTTCCTTCAAGGAGAACAGAGCTTTGGGAAAGCAGTTGGACCATGTTCCTCTTGGCCAAGGGTGAGTCATTAAGGAAATTTTTTTGTCTCATTGGAGTTTTCTGGATTATATGCGTCATGGATAGAGTATCCTCATGGCCACATAGTCACTCACTTCTTGTTTTTCTGTCCTGTACAGGAACATTTCTGCAGATGGAGGATGACCTTGTGATAGCCTTCCAATTGCTGCTGTGTGTTCTGGAGTTCTTCACCAAGCGTTTCACTCCGTCTCTGCTTCAGTCACCCTATAGTGAGTGTTCCCCACATTCCTCTGCTCGAAGATGACGTGTTTTAAATGCCATTGAGTTAATAATTGAAAATATTGTGAATGACTCTCTAAGAAACTTCATGAAACCAGCAAAACAACCTTTTTTCCCATAAACTTTGGGCATATGCAAAAAAATATTGTTATACTAAATGTATTTGCAGAACTTAGTAGTGCAGCAGCAGGTGCAATGATATTACGCAGCACCTGAAAGTAGTCCCCAGCTTGGTAAACAGTTATGATATAGCTGGGGACTACTTTCAGGCGCTGTATAATATCTGCGCTGCTGCACCCATGGTACGCAGCAAAGTTCCTTAATTATTACGCTGGAATGAGAGTATAGTTCCTAGCCAAATCGGCCTAGAAAATTGCAATATTTCATTTTCAGTCAGTCTTGACGATGTAACTACAGAAGAGTCAAGCTTTAAATAGGAAAAATATTGAAACTCTTTGGTCATTTTGAGCGAGATGCTGAATAGATTCAAAAGCGGTAAAACTCAACTGTTTAACTCTAGGGTAGTTGTAAATGAGCCTTTTTCCAAAAATGTGGAGTGTTCCTTTAAGGGCACAGTGATAGTATCTCAAGGGTCAGCCTTTTTGGCTTATTTTTGGCAAAATGATGTTCTTATTCCTCTATTTTCATTCCAGTGTCAGCAGTTAGTTCATCTACCTTGAGTCCTCCAACTAGGACATCCCGACGTAATCAGGGCAAAGCCAAAACCCGTGCTCCAGAGATGGACGTGCATTTGCTGGAAACACTCTGCATGGAGAGCGACTGCAGTGTGGATGAGGTCGGCACTCATTAAGATACAATCCCATGAGCCGTTGCAAGCTTTCAAACACCGCTTGTGTCCATAAAATAGATCTTATTAGCATAATCACATCTGCATTTACATAATTATGTGTGAAAAGTAGCTCATCACATGCATGGAGTTTTTTTCTTTTTTCTAACAAGAGGTCGTGTTATTTTCTTTTCTAGGTGAAAAACGTGTATCAGACCACTTTTTGTGCGTTCCTGGACTCTGTGGGTCTGTCAGGACTCCAAGGGCTTCCTCCTGTGAGTAATATGCTAAAAAAAACTCTGCTTTTGAGAGCCATATGGTTTTTAGATAACTAATCAAATCCCCATGGGGCACTTCCCACCTTGGACTATGAACTTGAACTTTCCTATATTGTATTTTATAACTTGTTACATGTTGGACTATGAACACAGTTTTATGGACTCTCTGTTTGCATGGTGATAATTAGGAATGTTATTGCAGGTTCAGGTATGATTATTAACAATAAAGAACAACTATGAGAAAGACATAAAGTACAATTTCCTTTCCAAGTCTGAATTAAAGGAATGCTTGTGGCCATCTGTTTTGCTTTTATTATAGCTGGAAACCCTTTCAAAGCAATATGAAGAGCTGTACCACAAAAGCAAGGACATTGATGCCAGGTTGTTCTTGGTTGATGATGAGACGCTTTCCCCCAGCAAAACAGAAGTGTGAGTGTGGTCAAATTAAAATCATGTTGTCATATAGTTTTGCAGATACATGTGTTTTTGGAATAAATGTCAATATTCCTCATAGGTCAAAGGTGGAAATGACTCCAAGAAAGAATCTGTCTGGAGATGATGTTGCAATTCCAGTTCCACAGACCCAATCAGGTGCGACTTCACTCCTTCTGTATCCAGAACATGAAAGAATGAGACTATTTTCCTATCAACATTAATACAAAGCACCATATCAGCATGATTTCCTAAATCTTTGAAACCTTTTTTGAAGAAAAGCAGCTTGGGTGTTTGCTCACTAGACAGGAGCATTATGTGCAGTTTTGTAATGCTCAAAGCTTATGCCACATGATGGGATTCCCTTTGAGAACACACAGTACTCTAATGGAAATTTGACTGGAGAGCTTTTATAAATGTATATGTTATTGATTTCTTGAAGGATGTATATGAGTTCACTTTATTGAAGTTAACTTTCCAGTAGCAAAGGTCTTTTTGAAAAATTGTACCATAATGAAAACTTAAGGTCCAACCTTAAGTCCTGCAAGCACTTTTCTCTTTTCACTCCTGTTCCATGTTTTGTTTCTCCAGGGCTGCAATGAACTCTATACAGCAGCTCAGGGTTGATCTCACCTCAGCCAGTGACCAGCCCTCAAGCAATCTCCTAGTCTATTACAAAGTAATTCCTTTAAAAATATATCATGTTTCCTAAACAGAAAAGCCAGATCTGTATTATACAGAAACAGTGATATATTATATATTATTTGGGATGTGTTTGTCAGAACTGCACTGTTGACCCATCTGAAGAGATCAGAAACAGGGTTGAAGAGTTGGGTCAGGTCTTCATCAAGAGGTTTGCTCAGGCTGTGGGCCAGCACTGTGAGGGGCTGGGCAGAAAGGTACTGCCAAACATTTTTCTTATTACATTTATCGCATCATACTGTTAATATTGTAGATTAGTATATCTACTTTGAATCAGACAATATAAGGCCTTTTTGTTGATGCTGCCGTAATAGTACTTATATATATATATATCAACCCCAAACTTTTGAATGGTAATGTAGCTTTTGTACAACAAATGGAGAAACTTTTTTGTGTGTATTTTCAGCGGTTTAATCTTGGTGCCCAGCTCTACTACAAAGTAATGGAGTCCATGCTTAAATCGGTAAGCCTTTAATAAAACTTTTAATCATCTCATTAGCCATACTTTTTTCTGGTGGTCACATTTGTGATGTTTTTAGGAGGAGAAGAGATTATCTGTCCAAAACTTCAGGTAATAATAATATGCACATCTTCTCAGATCATTAACCATCATTTATCAGATCATTATAGCCATAAACTTGATTGTTATAAAATATACACTGAAAATGAATCATGCTACTTCCCTTATCAGTAAACTTCTCAACAATGCAGCATTCCATACCTCATTGCTTGCATGTGCCCTGGAAGTTGTAATGGCAACCTATGTCGGTAAGTTGTTTTTAGTGTTCTAGCCATTCACACTTTTACAACAACTCCTAGTTTTATCCAAAGCCTTTTTTTAGCTTCAGTTTATAGATTGCATTTAAGGTAGAAAAATCTTGTATTAGACCCACGTGTTGCTTCCTTTTCCAGGGAACTCCTTAAAGAGTGGAGGTTTTAGCCGCAGCTCAGGGGCCAGCGATTCTGTCGAAACGGATCTGTGCTTCCCCTGGATCTTGGACGTCTTCCAGCTGCCTGCTTTCGACTTCTACAAGGTGATAGAGAGCTTCATTAAAGCCGAGCCCACCCTGAAACACGACATGATGAAGCACTTGGAGCAGTGCGAACACATTATCATGGAGAGTCTCGCTTGGAAAGCGGTGAGTAACTGTCCACTGCCATTTACGTGGATTGTTTCCATCATTCAGTCTCTAAAGCATCTGTTTAGCAAGCCTTCAGTTTGAAATGAATAGCGCGAGTTGAAAAATCTGAACTTTGGCGGATATTCGCGCCGCGTTAACCAATCAGGAGCTTGCTCTAGCTGTGACGTCATTACGAGCGGAGGCAGAAAATCCGAAACAACAATGGAGGACAAAGTAATTGTGGTTGTATGTGGATACCCGTAGCTGTATATACATCTTCGTACTTTTCAAAAACAGGAATACATTTTGCAAGGAGACTGGAGCTGCCTGGCAGAAGCCCCTCCCATGATGCATATTCGTGTCTGTTGTGTAGTGAATTTCACGCCCGAGTGAAGCGAGTAAACTCAAAATGTTCAAGCGTCCAACAACGTACGCACAAATAGCGCAATTTATTCGCTTCATTCGCGTCTGGTGTGAACGCACCTTTAGTTTAGTACTCGCATGCTGTGTGACAGCCGTTTTCTGTGCAAGTGCTTTGGATGTGTGTGTTCAGAATACTGTATATCAAAAATTTTAATTGATATGGTTTAAAACGCATGGTTTTCTCCACCATTTAATTAACTACGTAAAAAAGTAACTGAATGACATTCTGCCGAACATCTCCTTTTGTAAGTCATATAGATAAGAAACAAAATAAGGGTAAGTGATAAGACGTTTTGGATAAACTATTTTATTCACAACATCATGTCTTTTAAAATACCTTTATAGGGTTATGATAACCAAAACAGTCTTTAGATAGACCATGTTTTGATCTCTGTAAATCAAACTATTACTTTAATGACATTATTTTATTCCCACTGATAAAAATGTTATCACTAGCTAGCTCCACACTGGAGAACTGCTTTATAATAGAAAATCAAGTTGCAATTCTTACTGAAATCGACACTGACTCTGGTTTTTCATGTCTAATACCGTAAAGCTGCTTGAATTGAGGTTATCTCCAATAAACACTTTTAAATATTCAGATTAGCCGTCAGTCTGAAGTCCGATGGCTCTTTCGTTGCTACAGCCTTATTCTGGAAAGGTGGGCAGCAGCTTATTTGCATTTAAAATGAGACATTAAAGTGTGAACAACTCCTTTCAGTACATGCTAGGTATTTTCAAGATGATATAATAAATTATCTGTTGAGTAAAGGGCATATCAGGTATCCTTTACAGAAACATTAAACACTTTTCATTCTCCATGGCATCCATTTATTTAAAATAAGTTCTTTAGCAAACATTACTGGCTAGCACTTCCTCTCAATTATTACAACTTTTGTTAACCAAACTACTGAAAAGTATTTAACATGTTAATTTTAATAATAAACTATTTGTTTAAAAATAAATCTGAACTATTTGATTAAAAATAAATTAAATTAATGTTTTATGGCTGCAGCTCTGCACAAGGTCGACCTGTGTAAAAGTGTAACCTAGAATATTGTGATAAGGCGTAAATATGTTTTAGAATAAAGACCATGTTTACATTTAAGATGATTTTTGAGAGTAAATTATTTAATTTTGGCATTAATTTTCATTTTTTCAAGCACATATGGAGTACAAATTATTTTCTAGTTACAGGAGCAATGCAGGCAACAGGTAGGCAATTTCAGCACTCAAGCCGACAGCTAGGATGTGCACGGTGGCGTTAAAACAGTTTGATCGAGGCATGACTTGTGCCATCTGTGGATGTGTGTGTTAAAAAGGGCATACTAGATAAAATATCATGATTACCGACTTTACTGGAGTCACTATATAACTGCAGACATGATATGACCTTCTTCACATGCTGATGTAATCAGATTACATTTTAACTGCTGCTTTGAGTGCTTTCAACTGCTGTCAGTTTTTGTTGTTTATTGCTGATATACGTGAAAGGTCAGCTATATATTTACATATTCATCCTCCTGTCCAGGTCGTTCGCAGCGTTGGTTGCTCTGAAGCGCTGACTTCTTCTCTTGAATTGCATCCAGGAGGGCTGAGCGGCGCCACCAGCTGGTCAAACCACCGCTTTGCAAGCCATTAGTCATATGAGATCATGCGACTACTCGTGAAAATATTTGTCGACAATTTTTTATTGTTGTCGATAATGTCGATTAATAGTTGCAGTTCTACTCTGAATGTAACGAACTGTGATTAGTTGTTGTGTCACACGGCCTCATGGGTGGCCTTTAATGGAGATCCATGATCATTCCAGACCTTTGCATCAGTCTGAAGCTTCTGGTCCAGAACCAAGACTACAGCCTTATTCTGGAAAAAGGGGGTGGGGAACAGCAGCTTATTTGCATTTAAAGAGACATGCACCGAAAAACAGTGTGTTTCTGCTTCCACTTCAAATAGGCATTTTCAAGATGATATAATAAATTATCTGTGGGGGTAAAAAGGGGCATATCAGGTATCCTTTAAAAGACATTAAACACTTTTCATGCTCCATTACATCCATTTCTAGTTAAAATCTGTTCCTGAGCAAACACCTCCGTGGCTAGCACTTCCTCTGCTGCCAGTCGGCTCTTTGTGAACCAAACTACTGGAAAAGTAGTAAATAAGGGGGTTTAGGCAGCAATTCGTGCTGGCCAGTGAGAGCACTACGGGATGAAGTGCTTTCGTGATTTGAGCCAGGCTGCAGCTCTGCACAAGGTCGACCTGTGTAAGAGTGTAACCTAGAAGATTGAGGTGATAAGGGGTAAAGCAGAGAAAAAAGACCACCAGGACCCAGTAGATGACGGTGAGTGTGCGTCGGTGACGGATTTTCCTGCGGTGTGGCAGCCTGCGGAGCACACGGAGTATCCTGCAGTAGCTGAACAGCAGGAGCAATGCAGGCAACAGGTAGGCAATTTGCACCAAGCCGAGAGCAGCTAGGATTACAGTACGGTGGCGTTTGGAAGACGGATCCAAGAGGCATGACTTGTGCCATCGGGATGCCGCCGAATACAGAAAGGGCAGAGTTAGGCTGAGTGCCAGAACCAAGCACCAGATCCCAACGCTGAGCATGCGGGCGGTACGAACCTTCTTCAGATGCTGATGTAGAGGGTGAACCACGGCAAAGTAGCGGTCTACTCCAATACAAACCAGGAAGAAGATTCCTCCATATAGGCTGATATACTTCAACGTGAAGGTCAGCTGACAGAAAGCACCTCCTGGAGACCAGTCGTTAGTGAGGTTGGAGGTAGTGGCGGCTTTGTTGTGGTAATAATAGATGCGCAGGGGGAGCGAGATCACGAAAAAGATATCCGCTGCGGCCAGATTGGCCATGTAGATGGCCGTGCTGGTGAATGTCCGAGGCATGTGGCAAAAACGCCGCAGCGCTGTGGCATTGCTGACTACGCCGAATATGAAGATCACGCTGTAGGAGATCTTGTAGTAGGTGAAGCGGTAGCTGGTGTCCACCGTGCAGTTGGCTTGAATAGATATGTACGTTTTATTATGGAGATCCATGATCAGTTTCAGCCTTGGTTTGCATCAGTCAAAACCTGCTTCTTGCGGTCCAGAACCAAATGGGGAACCTGTCTTTGGCCAGAGGGAAAATAGCTGTATGTTATACCGATACTAACATTTTGAACTATAATATAATAAGAGGTTTCCGGCAACATGGTGTTAGATTTTTTTCATTTGGTAACAATCCAGAAGCCACCTCTTCATTAGGGCTATGCAATTAATCACATGTGACTGTCATGCGCATCTCGTCAGTAAAGCCAGTTTGCATGGTATCACGTTCATTATCGCAAATTAATGCGATATTGCCTAGCTTGTCAGTGAACTACGGCTCTGTGTAGTAAATGCTGCTCCATCTGAAAGCAGGTGATGGCGATTTACTGCTAATCACGGAATCGGCTTTTACTGACGAGATGCGCATGACAGTCGCATGTGATTAATTGCACAGCCCTACTCTTCATATAACCACCTCAAAGCGTAGAAGGAAATTTATAAAGTTACAACTTCCTCTTCATATAAAGAGAACCACCTGCTCTCACCTGGTCATAATCAGCCAGGGCAGCTGTGTCTATATGACCTGGGTTTATTAAACGGAAATGTAAAGTGATTGAATTATGACAGAGGACTTCATTTAGAAAGCAGACGTTGCTGCCAGTAAAGGACCTTAGAATTTCATTAATGTTAGACTTGTTATTTGCGCACATTGTAAATGTGCACATTTAAAATTGTCTTGTGTATGTTAAATTGATTGTATAGAGAAGAAATTCATTTTCCCTGCTATATTAAAGAATATTTTCAGAAATGTTTGGTTCAACCTTAGTATTAAAAACATGGAAAAACATTTAGTGTTGAATTTTTTTGTTAATCTCTAGCTTTGTTCAAAATCTGAGTAGATTATATCATTTGAGTCTGTTCAAATATACAGTTGAAGGTATATGCTATGTATTAATAGAAATGCACATAATTTGGTAGTTTTGGTTAGAATTTTTTTTTTTAAATTGAGTGCATGTAGGATAAATAAATTACAAACAAAACAAAATAGAGCAGCCTTGTCGTGCTGGGAAAATCGTGGATAGCACTTCTAAATTGTAGATAGCATAGATAGTGGAATAAACTCACCATTTTGCTTTATCTCATCCGTCTTTGGCTAAATCTTCACTCCGATCACTCCGGTTTGTTGAATATGCTCTGTTCACTCTCAAGCTTGAGTGAAGGTGCCTTTAACAGATATTAAGTCTTTATGTATATATGTATAGAGTCACACTAAATCAATAAACTGTGTGTGTGTGTGCATGCATGTGCCATATAACTGTTCTAATCTAGATGGGGGTGGGGAGTAGATATATTATTAATATACAGGTACATCTCAAAAAATTAGAATATTGTGAAAAATTTTTTTTGTTTCTTATAGCTTTTTCAAAAAGTGAAACTTTATATATTTTAGATTCATTACATGTAAAGTAAAACACTTCAAAAGTTTTTTGTTTTAATTTTGATGATTAGAGCCTACAGCGAATGAAAGTCAAAAATCAGTATCTCAAAATATTCGAATATTTACATTTTGAGTTTCAATAAATGACCATCCATACTGTATGAATTCTGGGTATCTCTTGTTCTTTGAAAGCACAATAATGGGGAACAATGCTGACTTGGCAATGGTCCAGAAGATGATCATTGACACCCTCCACAAAGAGGGTAAGTCACAGAGGGTCATTACTGTAAGGGGTGGCTGTTCAATGAGTGCTGTATCAAAGCATATTAAATACAAAGTTGACTGGAAGAAATTGTGTTGGAAAATGTGCACAAGCAACAGGGATGACCACAAGCTTGAGAATACTGTCAAGCAAAGCCGATTCAAACACTTTGGAGAGCTTCACAAGGAGTGAACTGAAGCTGGAGTCAGTGCATCAAGAGTCACCACGCTCAGATATCTTCAGGAAAAGGGCTACCAAGCCACTTCTGAAACAGAAACATCGTCATAAGCATCTTACTTGGGCTAAAGAGAAAAAGAACTGGACTGTTGCTCAGTGGTCCAAAGTCCTTGTTTCAGATGAAAGTACATTTTGCATTTAATTTAGAAATCAAGGTCCCAGAGTCTGGAGGAAGAGTGGAAAGACACAGAATCCATGTTGCTTGAAGTCCAGTGGGAAGTTTCCACAGTCAGTGATGATTTGGGCTGCCATGTCTTCTGCTGGTGTTGGTCCACTGTGTTTTCTGAAGTCTACAGTCAACGCAGCCATCTACCAGTAAATTTTAGAGAACTTCATGCTTCTTTCTGCAGACAAGCTTTATGGAGATGCTGATTTCATTTTCCAGCAGGACTTGGCACCTGCACACACTGCCAAAGGTACCAAACGCTGGTTCAATGACCATGATGTTACTGTGCTTGATTGGCCAGCAAACTCGCCTGACCTGAACCCCATAGAGAATCTATAGGGTATTGTCAAGAGGAAGATGAGAGACACCAGACCCAACAATTCAGATGACCTGAAGGCCGCTATCAAAGCAACCTGGGCTTTCATTACACCCGAGCAGTGCCACAGGCTGATTGCCTCCATTCCACGCCGCACTGATGCAGTAATTCATGTAATGAGTTTCTGATGTGAACAAGGAACTTCGGAGCATTGTGATGAAGCACAAGACTGCAAATCGAGTCATCATCCATGTGGGGAAGAATGATATTCGGAAAAGGCAGTCAGAAATGCTAAAGCAAGATTTCAGTGAACTCTTTGAAACACTTCAAAGACTTGAAGTTCAGTCGTTCATCAGTGGACCACTCCCAGCGAGGGAACTAACATGTTTTCACGGTTGCTTGGGCTGAATACATGGCTACAAAAGAACCTGCAGTACAAAAGGAGTCAACTTCATCGACAACTTCAATATTTTCTGGGGACACAGACAACTGTATAAACTGGATGGCCTCCACCCAAACAAACTTGGTGCAAGAGTGCTAAAGGACAATTTCTATTTCTCCCTCCGTCATCCTTCAGTGGTGTGTGTCAATCCACTCACACAGTCACCTGGACAGAATATGAGTGACCACAGGACTTCATATCAGCTTCCGAGTCATTATGTGGTTGAAGAATCCCACAAGGATACTGATAACGCCACACAGCCAAAACAACCACTGCTCATGGACATCCCGGCTGAGCCCTGCTCACAGAGCTCATCACATGCAGACTGTGACGATCACAACAGCTCCAAGACTCAGCACCCAAGGACAACTTTCTGGAAAACAGCCTGGGATGCCATGACAACACATTACAGTCACGGAAACATCAGAGCTAGAGCCCCGCTCACCAGACACACTATCCCTCTCTCCAGCACCTGGACAGAATATGCCCGCTCACCAGACACTCTATCCTCTCTCCAGCATCTCCACTTCTAAGCTTTTCACAGAAAATGGAGGAATTGGTGTATGCTGGGACCAAACTCTCTGCAAGCCCGCAGATATCAACTAAAAACGGGCCCCTCAACCACCAAAGACTGCAGGCTCAGCTCTCCCGCCTCCTCCTGTGAGAGCTCTCCGACCGCTGCCACAACGCAAGGGCCCAAACCCTCCTCCATCTGCTGTAGGTGAACCAAAAACAACTGATAACAGCTCTCAGTGATATGTGTCGGGTCCCCGCTATACTAGCAACAACATTCTCAAACGTTTACAATACAAGCGGGAACCCAGTGTGCCTGTAGCCTTCTCTATTTCTGTTTTATCACGTGATAGAAGGTCTAAGGCCTTCAAAAGGCGTACGGCTGACCCATCTAATCTAAGGCCTGTTATGCATCAGTCTAAGATTGCTGTAGAGACAAAATGTAATTCCATAAAGCATTTTTTTAAACACTCGCTCACTAAAAATAAATCATTTGTGATCAATGATTTAATAACCACAAACAACCTGGATTTTATGTTTCTAATTGAAACATGGCTAGAAGACAACTGCAGTGCAACAGTCCTCACTGAAACAGCCCTCCTAACTTTAATTTTATAAGTGTCTGCAGGACTGTTAGGAGAGGTGGAGGTGTAGCTGCTCTGTTTAAAGATGTTTATCAATGCAAGCAAGTGTCATTTGGTCAGTACTTGTCTTTTGAATATCTAGGTATTGTGCTGAAAGGTGCCCCACGCATTCTGTTTATCATAATCTACAGGCCGCCAAAATATTCTCCAGCCTTTGTTGAAGAGTTCACAGAACTGTTATCAATGATTTCCTCAGAGTTTGACTGTTTTGCTATTGCAGGGATTTTAATATTCACATAGATAATGCTGAAATCAAAACTACAAAAGAAATTATAACTGTTTTAAACACTTTTGACCTGAATCAGCATGTGCGGACCACACACAATCGTGGACACACTTTAGATTTACTCATCAGTAGAGGTCTAAACATTTCATCCATTGTCATTAAGGATGTAGCTCTGTCTGATCACTTCTGTATTTTCTTTGATATATTGATCTCTGTCACCACTGAATCTAGATCTGTCTCTGTCAGAAAGAGATGCATTAATGAGAACACTAGTGTGCTATTTATGAAGGCAATATCTTTAACACCAAGCATTTCTGCAGACTCTGTTGATCTTCTCCTGGATTCATTTGACTCAAAAGTTAAGAATGTTATTGATGATATTGCACCGATAAAGGTCAGCAAGAAGAATGGCAGACAAAAATCATTTTGGAGAAAATCAACAGCAGTTCAGAATATGAAAAGACAATGCAGAAAAGCTGAGCGGATGTGGCGGAAGACGAAACTAGAAATACACTATAGCATCTATAAAGACAGCCTTCATGCTTTCAATTTGGAACTAGCCACAGCTAGACAGACCTTCTTCTCAAACCTTATAAACAGTAATTTAAACAACACTGCACTCTTTTGCTACTGTTGAGAGACTGACAAACCCCCAAGTCAGATTCCCAGTGAAATGCTCTCTGACAGCAAATGCAATGAGTTTGCTTCCTTCTTTTCAGAGAAGATCAGTAATATCAGGAAGGAGATTGGCACATCTTCCTGTAATACAGGGTCACACAGATTCGACAGCAATCTCAAAAAGAAGTGACTATGTCTGTTTTAAAACAATTGATAGCAACATTTTGGAAGAAATAGTATACAGCGTCTTAAATCGTCAACCTGCTATCTTGACACACTTCCCACATCTTTTTCAAAAGTGTGCTTAACTGTTTAGAAGCAGATCTCTTAGAAGTGGTGAACACCTCACTTCTTTCTGGGACTTTTCCAAACTCCCTGAAAACTGCAGTTGTTAAGCCCCTTCTGAAAAGAGCAATCTTGATAACACCATGTTGAGCAACTATAGACCAATATCAAATCTTCCTTTCATAGGTAAGATTATTGAAAAGGTAGTTTTAATCAGCTGAACAACTACTTAAACTCAAATGGATTCCTGGATAATTTTCAATCTGGTTTCGTGCATCACAGCACAGAGACAGCACTCATTAAGATAATAAATGATATTCGCTTTAATTCTGATTCTGGCAAAATATCAGTGCTGGTACTACTAGATCTTACTGCTGCGTTTGACACTGTCGACCATAACATACTTCTAGAGAGACTGGAAAACTGGGCTTTCTGGGATGGCACTCAAATGGTTCAGGTCATACTTAGAAGGAGAGAGGTTATTATGTGAGTATAGGAGAGCATAAGTCTAAGTGGACGTCCCATGACATGTGGAGTCCCACAAGGCTCAATTCTTGCACCGCTGTTGTTTAGCCTGTATATGCTCCCACAAAGTCAGATAATGAGGAAGAACCAAATTGCCTATCACAGCTATGCTGATGATACCCAGATCTACCTAGCCTTATCTCCAAATGATTATAGCCCCATTGACTCCCTCTGCCAATGCATTGATGAAATTAACAGTTGGATGTGCCAAAACTTTCTTCAGTTAAACAAGGAGAAAACTGAAGTAATTGCATTTGGAAACAAAGATGAAGTTCTCAAGGTGAATGCATACCTTGACTCTAGGGGTCAAACAACCAAAAATCAAGTCAGAAATCTTGGGGTGATTCTGGAGACAGACCTTAGTTTTAGTAGTCATGTCAAAGCAGTAACTAAGTCAGCATACTATCATCTCAAAAACATTGCAAGAATTAGATGTTTTGTTTCCAGTCATGACTTGGAGAAACTTGTTCATGCCTTTATCACCAGCAGGGTGGATTATTGTAATGGTCTCTCACCGCCTTCCAAAGAAGACCATTAGACAGCTGCAGCTCATCCAGAACGCTGCTGCCAGGATTCTGACTAGAACCAGAAAATCTGAGCATATCACACCAGTCCTCAGGTCCTTACACTGGCTTCCAGTTACATTTAGGATCGATTTTAAAGTACTTCTACTCGTTTATAAGTCGCTCAATGGCCTAGGACCTAAATATATGTCAGATATGCTCACTGAATATAAACCTAACAGACCACTCAGATCATTAGGGTCGAGTCAGTTAGAAATACCAAGGGTTCACACAAAACAAGGGAGTCCGCTTAGCTATTATGCCGCCCGCAGCTGGAACCAGCTTCCAGAAGAGATCAGATGTGCTAAAACATTAGCCACATTTAAATCCAGTCTCAAAACTCATCTATTTAGCTGTGCATTTGTTGAATGAGCGCTGTGCTACGTCCGAACTGACTGCATTGTATTTTATGTATAATAATTTTCTATTTAACTGTTTTAAATCTCATTTTAAATCAATTTCTATATCATTTTAAAACTCCTTGTTTTATTATTTTTAACTTCTTGTTTTTATTGCTGTGAATGATTATTTCACATTATTTTATGTAAAGCACTTTGAATTACCAATGTGTATGAAATGTGCTATACAAATAAACTTGCCTTGCCTTGCCTTGCCTTGCCTTGCCTAATGGGAGGTCCAACCAAGTATTGAGTGCATAGAAATTAACATACTTTTCAGAAGCCTGTCATTTCTGTTTAAATGATCTTATGTAATATATGTAATATTATCTAATTTTCTGAGACACTGAATTTTGGGTTTTCATTATCTGTAAGCCATAATCATCAAAAATTCAAGAAATAAAGGCTTGAAATATTTCACTCTGTGTAATGAATCTATATAATATATGGGTTTCACGTTCTGAAATGAGTGACAAAAAACATTGACCTTTTTCATGATATTCAATTTTTTTTAGATGTACCTGTAGTAGTTCAGCTCTGGATACAGATGTGATTATACTTTAAATAGTAAGCAAAACAATGCATATACAGCTGAAACCTTTTGTTAATCATACCGTTTCAATTTTAAAACGTTGTTTTTTTTGTTTGTTTTCTTCTCATGTATGCTTACAAGTCAAACAGATTATATGTAGACTTTATTTACTGCAAATTTAAATTGATTACAGTTTTACTTCTGTTACTTAAATTTTGTTTTTGGAACAAACTGAATTCACAGTTTCATAAAAATTGGTGGTTTCCAAAAGACTTAAAAATAAAGTTAGTTGACAGAAAATGCCACTGGATTTTACATTTTACTTTGATCTTGTACAACCTTTTTTGGTTTTCTGTGATCTCTTGTACATTTATGTTGCAAATTCTGCTGATTTCTCACAAAGATGCTGTTATCTAACTGGCTAACCTAGATGAGGTTTTGCCAAAATAGCACAAATTACTTGTGAGCATCACTGAAAAAAAACTACAAAATTGATTTAGTCGTGTTTACATTACATGCCATCATCTTCCAGCAAAATAAATTTATGAAGTGACATTATAGCCAAATAATTTCCAGCTTGTCGAAAATGTTCAACCCCTTTTTTTTTTTACTGCATTCTTGGCCCCTTTAGTAACTTGCTTTCACTTGTCTGTCTCGGTCCAAGGATGTGTTGTGCTGTCTAGCTGGATTTTTCCATGACTGTATGTTTTGGCCTATTTAAACGTTAAGCTCTACACAGGATATATTAGTTAGTCTATGCATGTCCAAAAACTCATCTGATTCAGTGAACAAATTTTTTTTTCTCAGAATCAAATCTTGACACATCACAAACATTCACAGGCAGTATCAGATTAAAATACGGTTTTATCTTATGTTTATTTAAGTTAAGGACCTGTTTTTGATGGAGTACCCTAACACAGTGGTTCTCATAGATGGCACTAGGGGCCGCAAAGAAATTCTAGAATATTACTTTTTTTACCTGTATGCAAGTCAGGATTTTTTAGTGCCACATAAAAATAAAAATCTAAGATTACGAGATTAAAGTCGTAATATTTCGAAATACACGAGAATAAAGTGAAACACACGAATAAAGTCGAATATTCGAGAATAAAGTCGTATATTCGAGAATAAACAAGTATGTCGAGATTAAACTCTAATATTTTGAGAAAAATCACAGAATTGCTAGAAACAATGGATGTGGAGGATTTGGTTAAATCCTACTTTAGATTAGATTTAGCAAGGAAATTCTTTGTCTTTTGGCGATCAGTTATAATTAGTAAAAGGACACTGCAGCGGTTATGTAAAAATAACGACGTCCGCCAGTACTTCAGCCGGGTCCCAACGCGTTGTGGCATTATGGCATATTCGAGACGCCAGCGCGCAAGTTCAACTCCTTCAGGGTCGATTTCTTTGATCACCATCCTCACAGTCTCTTGAGAAACAACATATCCTCTTCGAATAGCACGCAGATGTAACCATCGATATCCTTGGAGTCGACCACTGGTCGCCATCTCAGACTGCACAAAAGAGGCAATTTCCTCAATGTCTGTCTGAGTTTTTCTTCTGAATATATTAAGTTTCCTACATAACCGCTGCAGTGTCCTTTTACTAATTATAACTCCGTGCTGATGCGCCAAAAGACAAAGAATTTCCTTATTGCTAAATCCTAATCTAAAGTAGGATTTAACCAAATCCTCCACATCCATTGTTTCTAGCAATTCTGTGATTTTTCTCAAAATATTAGGAGTTTAATCGAGTTTATTCTCAAATATAACGACTTTATTCCGAATATTACGACTTTATTCTCGAACATTACGACTTTATTCTCAAGTGTTTCGACTTTATTCTCAAGTGTTTCACTTTATTCTCGTAACATTTCGACTTTTTCTCGTAGTTTCGACTTTATTCTCGTAGTTTCGACTTTATTCTCAAAATATTACGACTTTAATCTCGTAATCTTAGATTTTTTATTTTTTATGTGGCACTAAAATGCCAGTCAGAGGATTGTCCTATCTGAACTATGATGTATTTAAAAAATCTAAATATTTAAAACATATCAATTATGCGCAGCACACTACGCTGAAACGTCACCAAACCGTTGACGAGTGAACACATCGACACGAACACACTGATAAATGCTAAGACTATTTAAAATGTACAAGTTTTTAGATAGAGGATGCAGTGTCTCAGCTGAGAAGGTAAATACAGAAGAGCCCAGCGTGAAAAACGAAACTGCGTAAATTTGACTGTACATAAAATATGACGTTATGGAATATAGTGACGGCACAGAAAACAGTGCACACTGTGCTTGAAAATGTGATCCGTTGAAGCACTGAAACTCAACCGACATGTCACAACAATTAATTTGAATAAAAGTAAGGATTTTTTCAGAGAAAGAAAGAAGAATACATCAAGCAAAAGGTACGACTGACTAACATATCACGACAATACACGAGAAAGCACAGCAAGCAGCGTATCTTGCAGCCCTGCGAATAGCCAAATGTAAAAAGCCTCACGCGATCCGATGTGCCGAGTGATGCTCGGGAGGAGCAAAATCTGCATTGCAAGATTTCTTTTATATTGTAAAACTTGTATAATATTGTATATGTCTTCTATATTGAAAAACGATTTCTTTTTAAGTAGAGCAGACATTTTTCATGTTTCTTGCAGAAAACAGATTGCTGAAAAACAAACAGATTGCTGTTCAAATTGCAAACCAAACTTGAGCCACTGTCATTTACTCCATTCAAATGTAAGAAGTTTAATGCACTTTTTACAAATCAAATGTAAATGAACTTTTCAGTATTGATCTTCTACTATGGACATCCTAAATAACTGTTCATTATTTAATACTTTTGTTGCACTTACCAGACAATATTATTGTTAACTGTCAAAACTATTTTATAACAATTTGTTATATTTTATGAAATGTAGCCTTTAACCAATTTTGTATATTCAACATCAGAGACATTAGGCTACAAACAGAATTGTTGTTCCAGCATTGTTAATTTGTAAATTAATTTGTTTTGGTACAATCTAAAATTTGTAAGTAAAATTGTAAGTTTGAGGATGTTTTAGTCATGAGTTTTCTTTTGGGGGGGCCACAAAAAGAATTCACCCTACGCAAGGGGGCCTCCTCCTGAAAAAGTTTGAGAACCACTGCCCTAACACATTGTAGATATTCACACATGCCTTCTTAGGGTCACTCTGGAAGTGGAACCACTTGCCAGGTTAATGCACAGAAGTCCTTCTGCTAGTGGCACACACAACAAAGATACTATTTTAAAATTTCCTGAGTACTGACATTTTGTGAATCATCATTTATTTTCGTAGCTTTGTCCTATTTTTATGTGCATGCAAGGCATTTTATTAAGAAACAAATTACATTTAATTGACATTTTGTTCGTTTTATTAGCATTTACATCCAAAAAAGAGCAACATTTACAGTAATCACTCTCAGAAGTGCAGTTTTTAACTAACAAGCTTTGAGCTGGAATTGTCTTGGCCAGTTTTGCACTGGCTCATTCCATTCAGGCTCCTGTGTGTGGCATCAAAATCACATGCAAAGCCTGCTGCCTATCACATACTGTTTAAATTGCCCTTTAGAGGTATGATTTGAGGGTTTGAGCGTGGCCCCCCGGGCGTGTGATTGCACAAGGAATGCAGTGTGAGTGATGGAGCAGGGCTAGTTCAGGCCTGTTCAACGCTCCTGAAGTGCAGCTTTGATTTGGGACATTCAGCTCCTTCATCGTAACTGTATTCAAAAAAGGATATTTAAAAAAAATAACATTGTGTAAATTAGAAATCGTCATATATATATATATATAACATTTATTTTTTTATAAAGATAATAAATGGGTAGTTGACGTATCAATGTGTCCTATGGTGTGACATATATATATATATATTAAATAACCTCTAACATTGAAGATAAACCTCTCTCATGCTATTTGTAACTAAGAACGAAGATACGTTTTTCTCATGTTATTTGTATGTTAAGTATTTTTTCTACATTTTTGCTATGTCACACCACAGGACACAGTCCAATTTTTATTTGTCAACTACCCAAATACTGTTTGAGCTATTGCTGGGTAAATCTCTAACTGCATATAAGCGGCACACCCTGCAGACATGTTCGTCATCAGCTTCATTTTACATTGACAAACCTTGATATAATCAGTAGACCAAAGCCAACGTAATGTCATCGTTCTCACGTCACTCGCATTTCCTTTTCCTGTTTGTCCTCAGACTAAATGGCTATAATTGGATTTGTTTACCTTAATCATGATTTGGCTTGGAAAACAATACAAACTGTCTGAATTGCCTAGAAATAAACATGAAACGACACATGGGAATATTTTATCGAAACATTTTTATCTCAAGTGTCCTTTGTTATAAGAGACTGGCAGTTTTGCTGAATAAACACTAGAGGTTTCTTGCATGAATACATTGAAATGTAAAACAAAATAATGACTTTTAGATAGTAACACTTTACAATAAGTTTCATTAACATTTAGTTAATTTAGTAGCTTATATGAAAAAACAATGAACAACAGCATTTAATACTTTAATTTCTATATCAATTTTGAATAAATTAAGGGAATTTTGAAGGAACATGAATTAACTTATTTATAAAATAAAGGAACCTGGATTTTTAAATGCTGTAAAATATTCATTATTACTTCTTGATACATAAAGTGGTGCCATTTCGACTTTTCCAATGTGAAGCAAGAAAGTTTAAGGCTTATTTAATATGTTGTTTGTCTTGAAATGTAGCACTTTGTACAGAAATACTGATTTCCCTTTGTCAGGTCTGGCATATATAGTTCTTGTTCAATAATCCATTAAAGAAAATGGTAGTCAAGTTTAACCTGTAAACACACAGTTCTAGCACTAAGATGATACTCGGACTTCATACTTCTGCAAGTTCAGTGGTCTTCTGTTAGTTGTCAGTCAATATTTCCTGTGCCAACCAATTGGCGGAGTATGTCAAATTAGAATTTAATATAAAATAGGTATAAAAAAACAATTGCTACATGGACTTTGGTTATATTGTAGACTCTTCGAGGATGAATTTAACTTTAGGAGATGTCATTTTATTCATCGAATCATTTCTGTTTACGCTGTTGTCGATTGTGTTGTTTTTGCCTACAGCGTAAGACTTCCGTTTAATAGAGTTCTGAATCGTCTCGGAGGTGAAGTAATAAATCACTGGGTCAAAGCAACAGTTGGTTACGGCGATGCAAAATGCAATTGGATAAATTGTTCGGACCACTGACTCCACAGTACAGTTTGTAATAACCTGACTTCGGACCAGCGTATAGAAGACCAGATTGACGTTGTAACGGAATGAAGCAAAAACAGAAAATGAACAAATGCACCACAATCATACGTAATATCTTAGCCTTGTTCAGCTGCCCTCCGCGGTTGAGGATGTTCTTGTGTCGTAAGGTCTGTAGGACCTTCATGGCGCAGATAAAGTTGATCATCAGCGGAATCAGGAAGCCCACGGTTTCAATAAACACCACCACTTTTGATACCGTAGACTTCCACTGAGAGTTTGAGTAGTTTTCAAAACAGTACGTTTTATTGTTTGCAGACGAAGTGTTGTCCATTACGAAACTTGCGGTTAGGCCTCCCGACAGCAGAAACACCCAGATCACACAGCAGGCGATTCTAGCATTGCGCTTGGTCCTCAACGTTCTAGACGCGAAGGGGTAAACGATCGCCAGGAAGCGGTCCATGCTGATGCACGTGAGGAAGAGGATGCTGCCATACATGTTGGTGTAGAACAAGGCCACTGAGATTTTGCAGAGAGCGTCGCCAAAAGGCCACTGACGGTTAATAAAGTAGAACGTCCTGAGAGGCAAGCTGAAAACGAAGAGGGTGTCTGAGAACACAAGGTTCAGCATGTATGTTGTGGTCTCGTTGCGCATTTTCAGTCTGCAAACAAAAATGTACATGGCCACCATGTTGAAGAGCAACCCAAGAACAAATACAATGCTGAAAACGGAGCTGTATAGCACATATTTAAAGTCATCTTTGGTACAGTTTGTGCTTGAATTGTTCCCGGTCATTGTCATCGATTAGAGTTTGGCTTAAAAGGAGTCAGTCAGTGCTTTTAAAGTTCAGAACCGAAACAGGAAAATCCATGATCCATCTAAAAGTATACAAATCCAGTGTGTATACATTTCACAAAGCTGCCAGAATGAGCTTATTACCTCTGAAATGTTGCGTAATCCTACAGTAAATGTGCAAAAAGCTCATGTAAGCATTTGCATGAGCAAACTACATCAGTTTACCTTTTTCCTCTCAACAAGGCATGGTGGATGCTTTGCGTGTGGTTGAATAAATAGCAGCCTTGTTTACCGGCACAGGAAGTTGGTTTCTAGATGTTTTGTTCTTCATATCCACAGTTCCAAATTGCTCAGAAGATTATTGACCTCAGTCTTGAGCCTTCACGAAAGAAGGATTCATACCCAGTTGATGTTCTTCACAAAGAAGAGCGACGTGAATTTCCACTAACCAGCCTGGTTTCATTTCAGTGTCTTGTTCCTTTTAACTGGCTTCCCATCGCTGTGTTTGTTGAGGCGTGATCATCTTTGTCTCGTCCAGATCTTAGTCATAGCCTGTCACTTTGTTGTAGCCATGTGAGGCTTTTAGAACCCAACCTGCTTGTAAGTCTCTGGTTTACACATTTAGTTTTTCTTCATGTGGAGGACCGGAAGGCAGAAGAGAGAGGTGGGGCTGGAGTTAAAGCACCACCTCTTTATCTGTTAATCTCTCATGCACGTACCAGACATGATGATGAGTTGCCTGTAGAGTTCATATTGGCTTGAATGCTTCTTTTAGAATCATGGTTGACGATATTATAGGCAAGCAATGTTTCTGTAATGTTGAGAACCCCCCCTTAAGTTATGTTTTTGCTTTGTTACATAATTAGATAATATATAGTAGAGACTCTTTGCTGTTGTTAGCATAGTAAAAAGGTCTAGCTCCATATCCAAGATAGGTGCCACCTAAACCATAAATCATTGGTCATTACTTGATAAGAAAAAAGGGTTGTGCAAAGCGCTTAAAGTATATTATGTATTAACTATTTGTGATTCTCTAGTGCAAGAATGAGACTAGTTTGATTAATTTTATACTTTAAAATCAGTGAAAATTTGTTTTTTGAGAAAGACAAATGTGATTGTCATACAATGTATTTTGTTTTGTTTTAATTTGGGGCACTTGATTGGTCAGACCTTTGCTAGAAAGAGGGTTGTTTTTTTTGTTTGCGTTTTCCTTGTTTAATTTTGATTATGTGTGTGTGTGTGTGTGTGTGTGTGTGTGTTGAATATAAGAGCACATTGCTCAATGATTCCTAGGCACTTACAAAGGATTGCCAGTCCAAAGTTCACACATGTAACTCGACGTGACATCATACATACAACACACAATGCAAACTCGAACAGCTTGTGAATCAAGGGAGTGAAGTTCATTATACTTTTTGTCCAACCGGTTATTTGAATGAAATTATTTGAGTAAAAAGCTTGCAAATGTAAAAAAAAGATTTAAGCTTTTTCCTCATAAAGTTCTGTTGTTTATTATCTTTCAGGTATTAACTCAGGGTTTTTCCTGCATAGATAATTATGAGGCAGCCGCCTCCGCCTCTGGTTGTGACAAAACTCGGGCTGTCAGTGCAAGCTTTACTGAACAGCGTCCATTAGAGCTTTTAGTTCATATTAGCAAAAACACAGATATTTTTATATAAGTTTACTTGATATTACTTTACACAGAATCATAATTTATTTTCAATATCCTCTTATTTAGTTGATCTGATGAGCATTAACTCACATTACGTGATCACCTCTGTATGAGTGAAAGAGACGTGTGGTTTCGTTTACCACACACGCATAGTGAAGCTCACATGCGCGGTGTTTCAGCGCCTGCCGTCTCACTAAATGAGGACATACATGAACAACATCTCCAGAACTGCTTTGAGTCACTTCATTAGCATTTTACCATTTGATTGGAGTAAAACTAGCGTCATATCATATACACCCAGATCTGTGAAGCTATTCACGGCAACCCATCAAAACAATATTTCTTCCATGTTTTAATTTTTATAGTAAACCCACTTTGTTTGCCAAAATAAATAAATATAATTTTATTTTCAATAATTTATCATTTAAAGATAAATTCAATTAATGTTTTATGCCTTCATTTGATAACCAGATACAGAACACAGCATTTTGAGAAAAAAACGGCTATTTATGCGGCTATTTTAAGAATACATTTGAATAAACTAAGTTGGTTTTATGCATTCAAATAATTAGACATACTACAACACATAATTTGGTAACAATAAAACACGGCGAAAGAAAATAAAACACCCACTTATGAAAGTGGATAAAGATTTAAGTCTTTAACCTAATGTTATGTTTATGCTCACCTATAGCCTTCTACAAAAGGGCCCTTTTATCGAAATGTTGTATTTAATTTAATGTTCAACAGCTTGTTTTGTAATATGCAACTTTATAATTGTCATTTTGTTCAATCATATAATTACTACGACACTTATAATGTTGTGAGAAGTTTTTGTTTCAGCCAGTTTAAGGGTAGGTACATCGTGTGCACATGATCAGGATAGTACCACCTCCGCCTCATTTTGAGCCAGGAAGAACCCTGTAACTGTGTTTGAAGTGTGAATTATTAAATCACCACGAGATTTAATAAAAAAATTGGGAATAAAATAAATGAATTTATTAAGCACATAGTGTTCGAATGAAATTACAAACAGTGCCTCATTCAGTATAACACGCATTGTATCAGTTCCTCTTAATGAGGTGCTCTCATTTTCGGATAAGTGATGTAACTCAACATCTTGTTTTTGCAGGACTCTCCGCTCTTTGACCTCCTTAAACAGTCTCGTGAGGAAGGACCTGGTGAACAAGCAGAGCCCCCTGCGACACTAAACCAGCCCCTACATCACAACCACACTGCTGCTGACCTGTAAGTCATGCCTCAGAACTAGAGCTGCGCAATTCTGAACCGCACCATATCCTGTTAAAGAGAGTATAGCATCATTTAAATAAAATCAATTCCTGTTCTCTCCTTACCTTTGATACTAGAACTAATTTAAATTGAGGAATCAACTCTTTTGGAGTTAACCACTGCTTACAGGATGCTGCACATGCAGCTGAGACGTCTAAAATTAATTTGGGTTAAAAAGGAAATGTGCTCCATTCTAACAGAGGATGTTATTGCATAACCAGTGCATGGGAAAGCAGACAAAATCAAACAAGATCATTTTGCCGATGTGAACCTCACATCTGAATCAACATCTTTAGCGCGTTATGCTCTCACGCTCAAGCATGAGGACCTTACTCTCAGCCTTTGACACGAAATGCCTCAACGCCGATTAGCAAAAGGTTTATCTTAAATCTTCATTTAAAAAGGCGGTTTAAATTTCCTTTGATTACTAAATGATTTTAATCTTGTGATTTGACACTTATTGGGACATTTTTAAGGGATTATGTTTAATTGGTTTACATGAGTCTGATTTTCAGAGAATGCATGAGCTTGTAAATATAAAAATATATATACATTAATTTGAGTTTATTCTGAAAATTCTTCTGGGATTTTTGAGTCTATAATTTAGCTTTTTTTTTCAGCAGAGATAGTTGTTGAAATCGCTATTGTGTAATTAAAATTCAGATTAGTCGTGGTTCAGTGTATTGCTGCACTATGAGATTACTGTTTCAGGGAGACCTTTGCGTGAGAACAAACTGACGTGATTTCTTTTGATTAGCAAACAGGGAACCAAAAGTCTGGGACTTTTTTTTAGGTTGCAAACAAGCTTGTGTGTTAGCAGGACCGGTTGCTATGCACACAGGGTGCCTGTTTGTGAGCTATGGTAAGTCTATGGTATATAAATAATCTGTTTCTCTAAAACGAAGTCAACCACTTCATAAGGTCAGCCCCATATGCTAGTTTTGTGCAATTGTGGGACACAGTTGACATTTCAGTTCGTGCAAATTCATAGACTGTCTGTGTTTTAAAAAAGCTCAACATCCCCTTTGAAATCAAGTTTCAAACTAATTATGCGTGATCAAACCAATATTTTAGTAATTTGCTGCTGATCTTCCCCTCCACTGAGTTAACTCCTACCAAAAACCGCTGTGACTTGATCATTGATCATAAGTTAAACTCAATGCATGGGCGTAAATCCCGGGGACATGTCCCCCATCCGAGGTTGTCCCCCAAAAAATATTTAAAAAATCACACTCTCTATTGTGAAAAATATATGTATGTATACCTACAATAATTTAAGTAGAAAAAACAAGCAAAAAAGTGCTTTTAGAAACAGTTGAGTTCCCCTCCCTTCCTCACAGTGGTTTGGTCCACTGCCTGCTTTCCCAGTTCATCTCACTTACTCCACACACGAGTCAGGTGTGTGGCTGCGGCTCAGTTAATGTTGAACTCCAGTAAGTAGGGTACTTATTCACTTTAAATAAAGCGATTCTCTTTAATGTAGTTGATGCAGCAGACTCATTCATAAATTAGTTGCGGCAAAAATGCTGATTAACGTTACCGATTTAATTTTCCAAGAATCTGCTATATTAGCGATTAAAATATTACTTATCTAGTTAACGTTAACTTGTATACAATAGCTTGTTGCATAGTGCACTGCAACTTATGGGGGTTTTCCACTGACTGGTACCAGCTCGGTTCGGTTCTGCTCTGTTTCGGACCTACAGTTTTCCACTACAACTGGTTGCAATAGCGACCAAACATTCTGAGAAGCAGCACGAGCAGAGCGCTCTAAGCTGAGGTAAACAACCTGGCATCATTAAAATCGTCATCATGGATGAAATAAAAGGGATTTTATTTCTTATCCTTGGTTTGTGGCTGTTTGAAATGTGCTGATCTGCTTTGTCATTGAACCTGAGAAAACTTTGAAAATAACCATAATGACGCAGTCTCCGTTGCTACAATAATAATGATAGAAGCAAAGTTTTCACTGTGGGGACATATCGTTATAAGTACAATTTGACTGTATTATTTGTGTCCCCTTCAAAAATTGCTCATGATAAATTTTATATTTATTGTCCCCCCCCCACTGTTAAATTAAATTTACGCCCATGACTCAATGACTGAATCAGTCTGGTTTTTGAATGAATAGTTATTTTGAGCTGGTATATTTTATGAATCTGATTCGAAAGTGAAATCAAAATCAACGAAAGTGATTTGTTTTGTTCACCTCAGTCGTTGTAACGGATACATAAAGATTCTTGTTAAGTTACATTTACATTCCGAAACATATATATGTATATGTGTTTTACATTGTTAAATTGTAATATTTCACAGTATTACTGTATTTTGTTGTTTTTAAGCCTTTAAAAAAACGTTAGAATATCTCTTAAATATTTGAACATTATTTTAACCACTGACATTCATTAGCTCGCTCATTTTTATCTCCATTTCATTGGCAAAATGTGAATGTACTTTGTTTAACCTTCTCCCCTTCCTCAGGTATCTGTCTCCTGTGCGGCCGAGCCATCATCCCCCAGCATTAGAGGCCGAGGCCGAGCCCCCCACACCAGGCACCAAAGCACTCCGTTCAAACTCTCTGAGCCTCTTCTACAAAAAATGTAGGTTAAAGCAAAGCTTACATTCAAATGCAATGAGTTCTGAAAAGAACATTTAAAGCTTTGCATTTAGTTTATACACTAGCTATAATAGCATGCATTAATAGTGTTGGTTTTGCTCTCCTTATATAAGTGTTTTTTGTTCTTTTTTTTTTTGTATATATAAATTAAAATTTGAATATCATGAAAATTGTCTATTTTTGTCACTCATTTCAGAACGTGAATCCCATATATTATATAGATTCATTACACACAGAGAGAAATATTTCAAGCCTTTATTTCTTGAATTTTTGATGATTATGGCTTACAGATAATGAAAACCCAAAATTCAGTGTCTCAGAAAATTTGAATATTACATAAGATCAATAAATAAAGGATATTTTAAACAAAAATTTCAGGCTTCTGAAGCGTATGTTCATTTGGTCATTTTGTTATTTATTGAAACTCAAATATAAATATTCTAATATTTTGAGATACTGATTTTTGACTTTCATGAGCTGTAAGTTCTAATCATCAAAATGTAAAACACTTTTGAGGTGTTTTACTTTACATGTAATGAATCTAAAATATATGAAAGTATCACTTTTTGAAATAAGTTACATGAAAAAATAAACTTTTTCACCATATTCTAATTTTTTGAGGTGTGTGTGTGTGTGTGTGTGTGTGTGTGTGTGTGTGTGTGTGTGTACACACTGCTGTTTAGAAATCTTACTGATCCCAATGTTTTTTAATGTAGTCTCTTCTGCTCGTCAAGGCTGTGTTTATTTGATCAAAATACAGAAAAAACTGTAATATTGTGAAATGTTATTGCAATTTCTAATATTGGTTTCCTATTTTAATATACTTTACAATATAATTTATTTCTGTGATGCATTTTCATCAGCCATTATTCCAGTATTCAATGTCACATGATCCTTCAGAAATCATAATACACTGATTTATTTTGAGTGTTTCTTTGAATAAAAAGTTAAAAAGAACAGCATTTATTCAAAATAGAAATCTTTTCTAACAATATATGTCTTAACTATTACTTTTTATCCATTTAACACTGTTAAACACTGTATTACTTACAAAAGAAATGTTGCAAGTACAAATTTTATGACCCTACATTTTTGAATAAACACTGTTCTTTTTTACTTTTATTTATCAAAGAATCCTGGGGAAAAAAGCATCATAGGTCCCAAAATTTTAAAGGGGTCATATGACGTTGCTTAAAAAAAACTGTATTTGGTGTAATGCAAAGTGTTTGTGGTTTAAAGTAAAAAAAACACACTTTAAAACACACTTTTTTTTTTAAAGAACATTTTTCTCACACTTTACATTAATGTTGCTCCTCTATGCCCTGTCTTTCTGAAATGCGCTGATTTTTACAAAGCTCATCATTCTGAGAAACAAGGCGTGCTCTGATTTGCCAGCTATCCAGTGTGTTGTGATAGGCCGAATACCTCAAGCGTGTGACGGAAATGGCGTTTCCCGATGAGACTAAAACAATAAAACTCATTACAAACTAGGCGTTGCACAGACTAGTCGACTTCAGTGCTCTGCCATGACACTTTAAGCTTGAAGTCGACTAGTCGCTGGTCCTATAGAGGGCGCAATAGGATAATTAATCCACATTTACGATCCATTTCCAAACAGTTTTAAAATTACAAACTAATTCATAGTCTGAATGCGCTCCACAAGACGTGTGATTATATTATTGGATGCTCGAAATTGAACAGCAGAATGCATGTTTTAAACAGTTTATTGTACAGGTAAGTTAATCACGTTCTAATCTAATGCGCTGCTGCACTATAACGCACACACATGGGCTACAGACAGTAGCGCGTACAATACATCACGCGCAGATCGCGCGCACAGAATCATTCAGTGCGGATATGTATTGTCAACAATGTTCTATGATTTCTCTGTAAAATAGCTTAGAAACTGAAAAGTTCAAGCATATATTTCTTAATAACTAAATACCACAGATTCACTACTAGTAGAGAGACGCTGACAGGTAGAATTAATTCACACACGCAACCGCTCTCACTAATGCATTCATTCATATGAATGTAATCGTTACTGTACTACTTATCTGTATCTGATTTAGAACGAGCAGGAGTCTGTGAGAAATATAACGACCCAAAGACTAAAGAACTGATAAAAAATTGCTATTATAGGAGCAATAGCCATGTGGGCAGCGCTGTGTCATACGCCATAGCTGTGCACAAGGTGTTTGTCACAGCTCCAGACTTATTTGTTCATTAATGGTCATCAGCGATTAGTCGACTTCGACTCGACTTTCATCACATAGAAGTCGACTTAAAAAAAAATAATCAGAAGTCGCTCAACCCCTATTACAAACGAGGCATTTATTGCATGCAGTGGGGACATAATTACTGATTAAAATGACTTATACTTAAACATTACCATGTCTGCATTTGGGATCGCAGAAATGACAAACAACAAGCACTACTCTACACTCCTCAAAACTCGCGTTTGAATTGTCAGTAGCAGAAATGTACTTGCAGGCTGTGAGTTCCAAACTGTCCTTGCAAAGTTGGGCTTGCCCCACTTTATAGAAACAGCCTTTGTGCAAGCCTGCAAGGCTACTCTCCTGCCAGGTGTTTGAATGAGCCGTTTTAGGTTGGTGTGGTCGAGTCTTAACTTTGATAAAGAACATCTCTTTGGTTTTGAGACTTTAGTCTTTGCAGCTTCTGGGATCTTATCTATGAACAATCAGCTTGTAACACTCCAGAGAGAAAGCAAAACTTGAAATCGCATTATATGGCCCCTTTAATCGTTACAACTGTTTCTAACATTGATTATAAATCAGCATATTAGAATGATTTCTGAAGGGTCATGTGACACTGATGACTGGAGTAATGGTGCTGAAAATTTAGCTTCCCTTCACTGGAATTATGTTTAAGTATATTAAAATAGAAAACTGTACTTTTAAATATTTCACAAAATTTGTTTTATTATTATTTTTGATTAAATATTTAGCCTGATACAGCCTTGATGAGCATAAGACACCTTTTAAAAACATTATACATGTTTCATGATTCCATACTTTTATACAGCAGTATATATACTTATTACCAGAAAAAAAAAAAAAAATCCTTTCATTTTTTGATGTAATTTTTTCCCCAGTGTACCGGATGGCCTACCTGCGCCTGAAAACACTGTTCTCACACCTGCTGACCTCACACCCAGAACTGGAGCCAATAATATGGACCTTGCTTCAGCACACCCTCCAGAACGAGTACGAATTAATGCGAGACAGAAACCTGGACCAGGTACAACCAGCTTGTTTTTCATAAATGTTATAATATCCTGCATTTGCATTCTATAAGCTTTGCCATATGTTCATCATAATGTTTTAAAAACTTGACCCTCTCCTCTCTGTTTTCTTTACAGTTGATTATGTCGGCTATGTATGCCATATGCAAGGTGAAGAACGTGGACTTGCGCTTCAAAACAATTGTAACCGCTTACAAAGAAATGCCTAATACTAATCAAGAGGTGAGTCAATCTGTCTTGTGTTCCCTTTTAAATGATTGAATTCTAATTATCATTCAAATACATTAAGAATGAAACTAAAGTGATATTAAACAAATCATCTTTCTCTTTATTTCTCCTGAATGTGTCAGACATTTAAGCGCGTGCTTATCAGAGAGGGACAGTACGACTCCATCATTGTCTTCTACAACCTGGTCTTCATGCAGAAGCTAAAGACTAACATTCTGCAGTATTCCTCTCCTCGGGTGAGTTGCTCACTTTTACTTTCATTGAATCAAACTTTACTTGTATTATACTGCCCCCTAGTGGCTAACTTCTGGTTGACCTGAGGGTGTTTCCGTTTGTCTCCCAGCCTCCTCCTCTGTCTCCTATACCCCGCATCCCCTGCAGCCCCTATAAAAACTCTCCTCTGCGGGTGCCTGGCAGCAATAACGTCTATGTCTCCCCTTTGAAAAGCAGCCGTATGTCCCCAGTGGTCATGACCCCACGGAGCAGGTCTGTGTTCACATCTGTTATTACGTTCAGGAGCTGTCTATCACTTTTAGACTCAGAATGTTTACATTTTAAATCCTGAATAGTCTTGACTAGATAACTTTCTTTTTTTGCTGTGTTATTATGGGATGAGGCATGATGATTCATGAGATTGACTAGTTTATACACACACACACACACACTTGCCGGCCACTTTATTAGGTACACCTGTTCAATTGCTTGGTAACACAAATTGCTAATCAGCCAATCACATGGCAGCAACTCAATGCATTTAGGCATCTAGATGAGGTGAATACGACTTCCTGAAGTTCAAACCGAGCATCAGAATGGGATTTAAGTGACTTTGAACGTGGAATGGTTGTTGGTGCCAGACGGGTTGGTCTGATTATTTAAAAAACTGCTGATCTACTGGGATTTTCACACACAATCATCTCTATGGTTTACAGAGAATGGTCCAAAAAAGAGAAAATATCCAGTGAGCGGCTGTTGTGTGGACAAAAATGCCTTGTTGAGGTCAGAGGAGAATGGACAGACTGGTTAGATGATAGAAAGGCAACAGTAACTCAAATAACCACTCGTTATAACCACTTGTGTTCCTGTAGCTCAGTGGTAGAGCATTGCGTTAGCAGCGCAAACGGTCGTGGTTTCAATTTCTATTGCGCACACATACTGAAGAAATTTATAGCCTGAATGCACTGTAAGTCGCTTTGATAAAAGCGTCTGCAAAATGCGTAAATGTAACCAAGGAATGCAGAATACAATCTCTGAACACACAACACGTCGAACCCTGAAGCAGATGGGCTACAGCAGCAGAAGACCACACCGGGTGCCGCTCCTGTCATCTAAGAACAGGAAACAGAGGCTACAATTCACACAGGCTCACCAAAATTAGACAATAGAAGATTGGAAAAATGTTGCCTGGTCTGATGAGTCTTGATTTATGTTGCAACATTCAGATGGTAGGGTCAGAATTTGGCATAATGAACATGTCTTTATCTCAACGGTTCAGGCTGGTGGTGGTGGTGTAATGGTGTGGGGGATATTTTCTTGGCACACTTTGGGCTCCTTAGTACCAATTGAGCATTGTTTAAATGCCACAGCCTACCTGAGTATTGTTGCTGACCATGTTCATCCCTTTATGACTACAGTGTAACATCTTCTGATAGCTAATTTCCAGCAGGATATTGCACCATGTCACAAAGCTCAAATTCAATGTAATGTTTATGCGGAAAAAGCGGAACAAAACATTGCTACTTATTTGAACCGCGCCACATGGATCATATCCGCTTGGTTCAAACAGCGATGCAGCGCAGACCGAGCTGACTAGAGCAGATGTGTTTACTCGCCCATCACAGCATTGTGAGATCCAGTGAGAAGCGCTTGAATTCAGCGGAGAACACAAATGACTGGTATAAACTAGTATCAGTCGATATCAGTCAACTGATATAAACTAGTTTAAATCCAGATAAAACAGCGCTGACATACATCAGAAAAACACTGTGAGCAACGATACAATCAGATGGCTTCACACAATCAGATCCTCCTTTTGGAGACTGGGCCGCAGGGCAGTATTAAAAACATGATTACGACCCCAAACACACCTCCAACGACCATTGCCTTGCTAAAGAAGCTGAGGGTAAAGGTAATCTGTGGGGCAAGGTGGAGGAGTGCAAGGTCTCTAACATCCACCAGCTGCTGTGATGTCGTCATGGAGGAGTGGAAGAGGACTCCAGTGGAAACCTGTGAAGCTCTGGTGAACTCCATGCCCAAGAGAGTTAAGGCAGTGCTGGAAAATAATGGTGGCCACACAAAGTATTGACATCTTGGGCCCAATTTGGACATTTTCACACAGGGGTGTACTCACTTTTGTGGCCAGAAGGTTTAGACATTAATGGCTGTGTGTTAAGTTATTTTGAGGGGACAGCAAATGTACACTGTTATACAAGCTGTACACTCACTACTTTACATTGTAGCAAAGTGTCATTTCTTCAGTGTTGTCACATGAAAAGATAAAATAATTTATTGACAAAAATGAAAGGGGTGTACTCACTTCTGTGATAATATATATATATATATATACATTTTTTCTGTAATATTTTGTTGACAAGCTTCCACTTGATGATTAAGTGAATTTGTGTTTTTAATAATAATCATGCTCTATCTTTTCTTTTATGGTGTCCTGGACAGAATTCTTATATCTATTGGCGAATCCTTTGGGGTTAGTGAATAAAAGCACTTATTAAATGTTCAGTCTATTTTAATTGTGTTAGACTTTATTAAAAAATATCTCTCTTCATCTCAACAGTCTGCAGACAAATTTCAGAAGATTAATGAGATGGTGAGCAGCACCGATTGGTCCCTCAAGAGGAGTCTGGGTGGAGGCTCCGCCCCAAGCCCCTGAAGAGATTACGCTTTGACATGGATGGACAAGATGAAGCCGATGGAAGGTGGGATCTGTTATATTTTTATTTATCTCTCTAATTTTGAGTCCAGTGAATCATCAAGAATGTTTGTTTATTTTTAGCAAATCGAGTGGCGAGTCTACACTGATCCAGAAGCTGGCTGAGATGAGTAAGTTTGCTACTATCTTCGTGCGTGTCTGTTGTCTGCATTGTGAGCTGGATTTCCCAGAACCACAAAGATATTTGAACCATCACACTTCCTCCTGTCTGTACTTTTTGTTTTGTAGTTTTTTGTTATGAGTCAGATGGTGGTGTTTATTATATAGTACAAATTAGAGGTGGGTTATATGACCTCAATCTTTTGTCTTGAGTGATTACATATCACAGTAGGAAGTTCAAAGAATAAATGGTTTCTTTTTTTAAAATATTTTCAAATCTAATTTATTCATGATAGCCAAACTGAATTAGTTATCCTTCAGAAATCATTCTAATATGCCGATTTGGTGATCAGCATTTTGACATTTCTTAATATTATTATTAATGTTAAAATCACTTATGCTGCTTACTATTTTTGAGATAACTGAGATGATTTATTGAATTGAAAGTTCCAAAACAGCATTTATTTCAAATGGACATCTTTTGTAACTTTTTGTAATTATAAATGTCTTGAGTGTCACTTTTGATCTATTTAATGCATTTCATTTACTGAATAAAAGCATTAAAGGGTTAGTTCACCAAAAAATGAAAATTATAGAATAAATTACCTGATGTCGTCCCAGACCCGTAAGACATCTGTTCATTGTCGGAACACAAATTAAGATGTTTTTTTATCTGAGAGCTCACAGACCCTCCATAGACAGTAACTGAAATGTTCCCATGTCCAGAAACGTAGCAAGGAGATTGGTAAAATAATTCATGTAACAGGTGTAATCCAACGTGATGACGTTTAACACACGGCATGGTGACATTGAACACACGGCGTGATGACATTGAACACACGGCGTGATGAACATAAAGCAGGTGTTCAACATCTTCACTCTGGATCAGGGCTTGTGTCCACCACACGCTTGCGTCATGTACGCCGTCCAAGAGAAACGTGGATTGTGGAAACGTGGAAAGACAAAAATGTAGATTATTTTTGTTTTCTTTGTGCAAAAAGTATTCTCGTGGCTTCTTAAAATTACAGTTTTTATTTGACCAATCTCCTTGTTACGTTTCTGGACATGGGAACATTTCAGTTGTGTTGCTGTCTATGGAGGGTCTGAGAGCTCTCAGATTCAAACAAAAACATCTTAATTTGTGTTCCGACGATGAACGGAGTCTTACGGGTCTGGAACGATATCAGGTTGAGTGATTAATGACATAATTTTCATTTTTGGGTGAACTAACCTTTAATTTAATAGTCAGTATTAATTAAAAAACAATGATCAGATTAATTTAATATTTTTAGTCTGGCATCAATGCAATAACAGTCTTATATCATGTAACACTTCTGATTAGTTGAGCCACATCAGAAGCTATTGTACAACAGCTGAGCTACACACCTGCGATAAACAATAATCACTTAATATCAAGTTCCTCATATTGATCTTGTTTTGGATGGATCCTTCTCTGTATTTGTGCATTACTTCGCCTTCTGCATTCTCGCATGCAAATAACATGAAGTAGTCCTGCTGCACTATTAATTGTAAAGCAAAAATCATTTTTCAGCAGCAGTTATCATTCATTACTGGAAATATTGTATCATATTCGTATGTATTTATGCGCAAGAAAAAAAATTAAGAATGATTTGTGTAGTGTCATGTGACATAAAAGACTGGAGTAATGGGTGCTGCTTAATTTACACTAATATTTCACAATATGACTTTTTGCTATATTATTTATCAAATAAATGCTATCTTGGTGTGCATAATTTTGTGTCTTATAAATAAGAATGACAAGAATCCCATATTTTCCAGCTGAAAACTCAACAAATAGAACTTATTTTCTATTCCGCCTAATTAGATTCAGATAGAAACATTGACTTGCATCTTTTGGTTACAGTATTTTGCATTGTTGAATAATTCAGCATCACATACATAATTAATTGTAGGCTATTGCTTAAACAATCGTTCTTGTCCCTTCAGGCTCGACACGTACTCGTATGCAGGAACAGAAACTGAAGGAGGAGTCCGTTAAAGAGCATCCAGAGCCCTAAATGAATCCCCTTTTGTGATGCCTGAGGAAACCACTCCACCATTGAAAGGGAAGCGCTGACATGCCTCAGTGTTGTATGTTGCTACATTTTGGACGACTCCACCTGTTTTAATATTTAAACGGTGCACTGTATTTCCTGAAATAGCACAGGTGCTTTTCCGGTGTGATTTAATTTGAGTTTGTTTTAAGTGTGTGAGGGTCCATGAAGGAGGTTTTATTCTTTTAGTAGTTTATGTTGAGGAAATAACGTGACCCATACCTCTTAAAGCGACAGTTCACCCAAAAATGAAAATTCTGTCATTTACTCACCCTGTTCCAAACCTGTAAGAGTTTTCTCCTCCTGCTGGACACCAGAGAGGATATTTTGAAGAATGTTGGTAACCAAACAGTTGATTGACTTCTATAGTATGTGGGAAACATACAATGGAAGTCAATGGGGTCTGTCGACTCAACTGTTTGATTATTAACATTTGGAACAACTTGAGGGTGAGTAAATGATGACAGAATTGACATTTTTGGGTGAACTATCCCTTATTTGATCAACAAACATATAAAATCTGGCGGGTGTAGTGTGTCATGATTATTTATTGTTTTTTATTTCTTCCATTAATTTTAAAGCTGCCTACTTTTTCCACATTGCTGTACAGGAAATTGAGGTTTAGACAGGGTGTACGATCAAATACTAAAACTGTGTTATTTACTTTAATCATGTATTGAACCCTGCTGGTGGCTTTTCTCATTTCTTTGAGAAACCGCCCATTTGCATGATAGTGAATTAATTTTGAAGCTTTATTAACAAACTTGTTGTCGTTTAAGCATTACTAGGTTTTCAGGATGTGATTGTGGTGTTAGTGGAAGTGCATGTGTTTGTCAACACAGGCGGTCATCTGTCTGACCATTTTATGTTCTTCCTGGACCGCATTGTTGTTTTTGCTGTTGGATTTTAGGACCGTTTTAGAGCTTTTGTTACTAATCCAAAAATTATGTTATACCTCAAATGTTCTTTTTTGAAAAATTATGTAATGCCTCAAAAGTTTAACAACTGACTTGTTTGTTAAAGAAAATGTGTCCTGTTTTGATTCAAGGAAGACAGTGACACCTTTATCATCCTCTTGTTGCCACAAACTGAGAAGGTAGCCATAGCACATGGTGCTAAAATGATAAATCACAGTGGTTTCCGATGAACTGTTTATGCAAGTGTTGGCAGATATACTTCCTACCGGAATACTGTTTGCCAAGAAATAACATGCTCGCAGATGTCTTGCTCACATTAGTTGCATTTAAAGTTCAGAGATGAATCTCGTAGAATATTGTTTTTTTAGAAACCTAATCATTTTTACTTTGAAATCATTTCTACATCCTTGCTTCCCAAAAGTCATTTCATAAGTGGGTTACTCTTCAGAAATGGTCACGACTGAAATACTGGAACATGTCTGTACGTGACGGCAGAAGATTGAATGTAATGTAGTTTCTCTCAAATTCCCCCTAGCATCAGTTATGGGTTTTAATGTACTGCTATCGTCATAGCATAGACACTCACAAAGGCTCTGCTTTGTTCTTTTAAAAGGTTATCAGTACATCTTCATCAGAATTGCTTGTGCTTGTGAAAGTTGAGTGCAGTGTAACTGGGTTAAATTCCGTGTTACACGAGGAAATTAATAAGGGGAACGGTAAAATGCACATCTGCTTATGCTGTTGTGGTTTAAAGCTGTGGTATGCACAGTTCAGAGTAACCCGTGTTTTGTTTTGCATCTAAATGGCTTCTGCCACTTACCTAATAATGATAAGCATTGGACTTTGGACATTTCATACATGCTGTATATAAAGACATTTTATGCAAAACCTTTATCTACAGCAATTGAAAGAACTGCCATACTGAACAATGCAGGTATAAGGGCGGCTGCTGTTCTTATAAAAGGAAATGAATCAGTCCTTTTGAACAGACTTAAAGTGATGATGGAGAGGCTGGTCTTGGGACATCCTCCTTCTAGTGTTTTCTACTTCTTCATACCGCCTCTAGTAGCTGACAATGCTGTGCTGGTTTGACTAGTGGCAAAGTGCTTTTGGACGACCTGCTTTCACCTCCACTCTGTTGAAAAGGTAAGATGTTTTGCTTTTACAGTTTGCTGTGAAATATCTAGCTTTAAATGAGTTGCTGTTATTGTTCAAAGCTGTGTGTTAACATATGTGGCACAACTTTGGAGTGAAGTTTAAAGAAGTAATTTGTGGTAAAGTTTTGTTTTTAATAAGACTCTTTAGTAACTAGGAATGGGAAGGACATTGTTCACACAAGAGTAGAAAAACCTGTTTTCAGGACCGCTTAGAAAAGTAAAATGTGAACTGGAAATAGTACATACAGTTACACTTTTAGTAAGAATACAAAGCAATTGCGCTCTTAATAAATAAAGGTTCAAAACTTTTTTTTTGCAGTCATACAGTAGAACAACCACTTTGGGTTCCTTACATAACCTTTCTTAAAATATTATTTTTTCTTTATTACGTATTTTAATGAGAGTGAGAGTTTTTCCAGAGACCTATTGTGGAATGAAAAGGTTCTTCACAAAACCAATGCCAAAAAAATGTTTATTTTTAAGAGCGTACAGGATCATGCTAAGGTTAGGGATAGTTCAACTAAAAATGGCTTGCTTATTCCATCGAAACAAGATGTTCTGAAAAATATTTACTGTTGATGCAACGAAAGTCAGTTGGGTCTAGAAGAATGTTAGTTTCAAGGTTTGGAACAGCATAAGGGTGATTTACTCCTTTAAAAACTGTTTTGTTTTTGGTTTTAAATCACTAAAACTAACTTTGTAATCATTCTCCAGGGAAGGACATGAGTGAGTCTTTACAAGAGCTCTCCTGTTTGAGCTCCAACAGCACTGTTGACTTCAAACGCCTAGTGTATCCTGCAGCATACATCCTTATTTTTGTCCTGGGACTCACCGGCCACTCTTTATCTATCTGTGTCTTCTTCAGCCAATGGAGGACCCAAAAGAGTTTCTCTCCAGTCAACTTGTTAATGGTGAACCTGTTGGTATCAGACCTGATGCTGGTGTCCTCCCTGCCCCTGAGGGTCTCGTATTACGTACTGAACTCTCACTGGATCTTTGGTAACGTCACTTGTAGAATCATCTCATACGTGTATTATCTGAATATGTACAGCTCTGTGTATTTTCTAGTGGCTCTGAACATCTTGCGTTACCTGGCGCTGGTGCGACCGTACCTGTACATACGTATACAGACGCACTACGTCGCAGGTATCGTCTGTGCTCTCATTTGGCTCTTTATGGGTTTAGCCTGCATTCCGCTGTTGTTCACTCAGAAAACAATTCAAGACGAAGGCAGTTTTCGATGTTTGGAGCTGGCGGAAGACAACGTGGATACATTGCTCCTTATCAACAACGTTACGTTTCCAGTGGGCTTTGTGTTGCCCTTGGTGGTTGTCATTTTCTGCTCGGTCTTGGTTGCGAAGAATCTTCTGAGGCCTAGTCCTGCGCTCGGTAGGACCAGACCTTGCCGAAAGAAGGCTTGCGCTCTGGTCATCATCAGCCTTGGGATCTTTCTGGTGTGCTTTTTACCGTATCATGTAGTGCGGACAATCTTCTTAACCACCGAGAAGCGTGTCCAGACGAGTGAATACAAAGACTCGTGTGACTTTATTTTGGTAGTCCGCAAGGCTGCCGTCATAACGCATTGCTTGTGCACGGCTAACAGTTGTCTGGACCCTATCCTCTTCTTCTTTGTTGGGGAAAATTCCCGCTCTTTCTTCGCTAAATGGACAGGAGGAAGAAAAACCAGCACTTGCGCTGCAGGGAGAAATCTACAGCGGGAAGAGTTACAGGTTTTGCAGAACTGAATGGAAATGGCTGGACAGATAACAAAGAACAGACCAGAAGTACCTCTTTCTTCTGTGTGCTTCATAAATAGATGTACGACACAAAAAGGTAGTGTTTTGACTGACCGGCCTTGTTTACACTGGGATCCGGACAAGTTCAAAATGTTGATTTCTGCTAAAAAAAATATATTCTTAAAAAAATAAATGTATTTGCAATGAGGCAGTTACGATAAAACTAAATCGGATTAATTTCTAAACATTAACAATACCTCAAGTAATATTTCAATTTGTATAATTTGTCACAATGAGACCACAATGCCATAAACCTTAAATTCACCATAAAATGAGCACAGCTCACAGCGTTACAGTTAAAACAGAAGCCTGGTTTCACTGACAAGGCTTAAGCTAAGTCCTAGACTAAAAACTAAAGCATGTTTGAAATGCAATATCTCATTGCCATTGATTTGTATCAGGATGCACACCAGTAATGTTTTTTACTTGAATGTTGTAATGTAAGGCCTAATCATGGCTTAATCTAGGCTCTGGCTTTGAAACCAGTTGAGTGAGTGCTTTATATAATTAAATGCTTTCAACTCATGTCAGAAATATTTATGAGTTGTTTACAAGGTTTTTTTTCTGTTGAGTTATGGGTGTGTCTGTGAGAAAACATGGTACATTTATTTCAATTGTTTTCCATTTACAATAGTTGCATGTACAAAAAAACTGATATATATAATGTACAAATTATATAGTCTACAAATTTAGTTTACTGTTTTATAAATGTAGTACAAATATTTTAAAAAGCAAAACATCTGATGTGCGTTCTTTTTATTATTCATCATTTTGTAGAAATTGTTACAAATATTTTTTTTGTAGCTGAACACACCAAAAGTTGTAATTACATATTTTTAATGCCACCAATGCTGTGTATTGAGCTTGTAATGAACCCGGAATGTATGTCGCTGTTTGCACTTCTATTGTCATTTGTCATGGTGTGTCACTGCTCACTTCCATAAAGTTAACTATGCTCAGCTTTGTAGCTTTGCCAGTGATTGCCTTCCCTGACTTTCACCTGCTCTCTGAAACTGAATGATTGCAAGTCACTTCTTTTTTGGGTTTAATTCACTATTAGTGGAAACCAGTATTATGGTGTTGAATGTTAATCATGCTAATATATAGGCAATTTTGTTACACCCATAGGTGTCTTCTATGCAGGTATAATATTTTCAACTAAGCTTGTTTTAGTCCTGTATTGAAGGTTCCACTTCTTTCTGTGCGTCTATGGCACATGTCTGCAGAGTCCCATGTTAAAGTCTGCACAATCCGGAAGCATATATAATGCCAGCAAAGCATGTGCTTTCCTGCATACACTTGCTTTTCGCAGCTCTCCTTGTCGCCACATTAACACTGTGCACATTGCTCTGTTTAGGGTTCCATACTTGACACGCTTGTTTTGTGGTAGATATCGGTGCTGTTTGTCATCAGATTTCACACGAGGAAGCTCAGTTCTGTGGTGAATATCACTATCTTTTTCACATTTACACATCCTTCCACTGTTCATGCTCAGAGTGAAACTGGCTTTCAAACTTTTGGGGGTTGTGGGGGGGGGCTTGTTTATAGTTACAATATAGTAAATTAGTAAATGCAATGGTCACTGGTCAGATCTCATTAGAAAACTATGCATCCCATGTATATTGCAGGACACGTTTTTTTTTAAGAAGATGCGATGCTTAAAGAGATGAGGTCCAGGAACCGTTTCCACAGCAATTATGTTTTGTTTATACATAAACATTGAACAGTCTGTAACAAAAATACTGTTTCCTCTTTCATTTCATCCATAAATGGAAGTTTTTGCTATCACTAAACCATTGTTCCCTTCTTAAAGCTCCACCCAATACGGTGCATACTGCAAAAGAAACATCCTCTGCATCAACAAACAGGTTGTGCCTCACAATCTTACGGACTGCGTCTTTAGCTCTATCGAGCAATATTAGCAACAGTGTTTAAGTTTACTGTCACCATGCAATAATATCTTTGTATATTTTAAAACTTCAGAGTCTAATACTTTGTCTTTAAATGAAATATTTTTCATTTAAATTCATTATTGATACAAACTATTAGCCTATTAGTATCATGTGGGTGTTAACGGACCAGATTTAATCACTCCAACTCTAGCTTCAGGCATTTCACGTTTTGTTTCGATTTAACCTATTCATCCCAACAGTACCAGTGGTTTTTGATACTGATCTATTGGTCTGTTTGCAAGAAATGTTTGCTAACCTCTGATGCTGCAAAGAAGCTGTTTTGTTTCTGTGATCACACACTTCTGCACTATGCTGTTAGCGCAGCTCTGTGTTATGTTTTGTCATTTAAAGTTATCTTGAGGCCCTCTTAGAAGTTGGCATAGTGGCAAATATTGTTTGTTTTATTTTTTGGGATGTACATTTACACCTTTCTAAAGTGTCCTAAGCTTTGAAAATATCTCTCACACACACACACACACACACACACACACACACACACAAACAGATGATGTAGTGGTGGTGGTGATGCTAGTTAAAGTAGTTTTGTCGTATCCATGGCTGGTCATGTGATGTAAATATGGCTGAGCCCATGAGAGGGCGACCTGCTCAATGTAGAATAAAACAGCTGTTTGTAGAAAGCATATGTATAGAGTCTTCTTGAGATTAACAAGGTTTTAATTATATTTGTCAAACGTAGTTTTCTTTGTGAAACATTTCTGCAAAAACCTAGTGCACCTTAACGGTATGTTCAGCACAGAGATTTCATGAGTAGTTTCTGCAATCTGGGAAAATATGTAAGAAACTGCAGGCCATTTCACTGCAACAGCTTTTTAGCACGTATGGCACACTCTTTTGACCATGGAAATGTTGTAAGAGTCAGACCTAAATATAACTAACGACCACCCTCTTGACTTGTGAGAGGGAGCGCGCGCGCTCGTGTGAGGAGAGAGCGAGAGAGAGAGCGCGCGCGTTACTTCATCAAGTGTCACACCAAAACAGCGACAAGAAGTTGAGAACACGCCAACAACGCTGCAAGATGGAGGTATGACATTATTTACTGTGCTTGCGCTTCAAACCGTAGTTGTTGCCTTTTTTCACGTTTATTTTCTATACTCTTCACACGTTGTCTGCTACAGAGTAAACAAACTTGTTGCATTTCGGTCCATGAGATGCCACGATATGATTCAAGATGGCAAAGCATCAGCAATTATAGATGTCAGAAATAATTGCATTATGCTATAGTCCGTTTTCGTTTTCTTACCGAATACATTTTCATTACAAATGATATTATCAGCAATTTAAGTACAACAAAAAACGTTTCAATATTTTTTGATATTGGTTTGTCCCATTGCTTTAATAACAACAACGCTAAAGCTGCTTGAACTCCACATTTTTGTGTAAAACTTTGAATGTTGAATATGTCTTAATCAGTTTACATCATAGCATTGATGTTTGATAAATTTTTATTTCCAGGTTCAAATTAGATTTTGTACACATTTTATACTTTTTAATTGATCACACGTTTAAGTTAAATTAGTTATTAGTGCAGGTTTGAATCATTTTAATGCTTGTTTTTATTTTAAAAAAGACTACAGACAGATTAATTATGCTTTAAAATTATGTGTGTGGTCATGGTTAAGACATAACGGTTTACATTCCACATAACACTCTCAGCATGTATTTGAGTCATATGCGAGTTTGAAGTCAGTGGGTGAAATATGAATAAAGCATAGCTATGTGCATATGTCATTCAGATTGGCCAAGCCACCTGCAAACCTCCATCGATTCACATAACCTTGTTTGCAGAGGCTGCTATCATTACTAGCAGTTTTATTGTTGTGCTTTGAATTGTGTTTGACTATTGAATCCTGTTGACTTGACACTGCCTCCCTTACATGTCTCAAGTTAGAAAGAAAGTATGACTGGAATGGCAGCAAGATAACTGACACAGGAAGTGGTGTAACCTCATCCGTATGACAGACTAAAATGGCTGGTTTGGATGGTGGATCCACGTGCTTGTGTTAGCAGATTTTGAGTTTTTTTGACTACTGATTTCAGCATACAGTTTGTGATTAATAAAGTAGCTGAATGCTCAAACCACTTTTTCCATCACTGAACATTTTTGAGTGATTATAGAAAAAACAATTGGCTTACAAATAGACAGCCATTTTAAAGAGCTTTGACAGCTTGCTATATATATATTGAGTTCAGTTTTAGTGACGTGGGCAAATTATGTGACATTTTCCATAGGTTTCTGGATGCTTTTATACTGTGACCTACATAGCTTTATAAATTATATCCCACTGAAGCTGCCATACATAATTCAGTGGCTTTTGCAAACTGGTTATTTTAATAAAATCTCTGAATATCACTGATATCAGTTATCGTTGGAGTTGTACATACCAAAATAATGTGTAAAAATCCAACAGTTAATGTTATCTAAAATTTAAGTGTATTTTTTATTTCATAAAAAAAATTGAATAAATATTTATTTTAGATATTCTTAATGTTTATTTGTATTCATGCAAATGAATCTGCAACTGGAAATCATCTAAAAATGAACGGGTTTAAGTCACTCATCAACATTAATAGTGTGCAATATTTGGTGCTTTATCATATTAGATGTTTGTTATAATTACTGATCATTCAGTCTGAGAGAACAGTATGGCAATATTATGTCATATGAATTAAAGCTACATTTAATGTGCTGCTTCTTCTTGGAAAGTGAATGTATAACATGCATACAAAACAACTGACTATGCATGTGCTTCTGTTGTCTGGTCCGGAAAATTACATTGTGGTCAGGAGAACTGTTTGTTTGCTCAGATATGCAATGCCAAATAGCACAAGTCTCACAAACAAGACAAAAGATAGATTTCGCAACTCATTTTATTATGATAGTCAATCTTTGCATACGGCCATATTAACCATTCTTTGTGAATGTATTGTGAGCTGAGCCACATATAAAGATGTAGCTTATAATGTATATCTTGGCTGTTAGAGGAGTTGTGAAGACTGGATTGACTTCATTGAAAGCTTGTTCCATTTTACAGCTTTGTGTTGGGTCATATTGACTCTCAGAGCACTGTACTGCGTGGACGTCGGGATATTTAAGTTGATTATCTCCTGAATGTCAGCTATGTGAGCATGCGGGTCAGTGTCACTCCCACCTCAGCAGCTGTTAGGGCGACGACCCTCTCTTGTCAGAGCTGTACACAACCACAGAGTGTGTTCATAGATGAGACAGAGATTTGGAGAAGGAAAATGTTATTGCAACACAACATTAATGGACTACAACAAGCTTCCTACCCAAAATGCTTGTATATTTGGTTTGTTCTTTGTACTGGAGAGTTTTCTGGGCATTTAGGAGAGTGATCATTCATTACCTCATAAAGAACTTTGTGCTGGGAGACTGTGAGAGCATATGGGTGTGAACTTGTCCCAGCCACCCTTCAAAATTCAGGGACATGACTTCATTTGGAGTATTAGCATTAGCAAGTGATGTAAATGTTCAGTGTCCATGTCTTTTCCATGGCATGATTCAAAAGTGTTGTTTGGTTCATATCCGTTCCAATCAGTGAGACCTTGCCAGATAATGTCAACTAAGTGGATGCAGGTTGTCCTGTCACAGGAAGTGGACTTCTATTCTGTAGATGGAGTCATTACATACTCCTGGAACACCGTGTGACTGATTCAAGACCTGGACCCTGATGTGATCTGGGTGTGAGGTGGAGTCCGTCATCATAACTCACTGACTCACACCAGAGTGTTTTGCGAAGCCTTGACTTTTCCAGCACACCATCCGCTCCAAGTATTCTGAGCCAGTACATGAGATCATAATACTGAGGCAATTTGGGATAGATATCACTCTACAAGAACGTGATTGTCCTTGAACTCGGCTGCCTTTAGTAAAGAAATGGCGACTTAAGCCATAAACATGCTCTATACAAGTGTGAAAATGTGTGGTTTTGTTGTACATAACATGCAACCTTGCATTATTGTGGGTGTAACAAACATCAAATGTTGGTGTCATTAATCACGAGTGTTATTCGGGTCACTAGCTGTAGACATTTAGCTAACTTTAACTAAAGAGATCAAGGTTTGGCTAGTTAGCATGACTCTGCTAGCAGCAGATCTCTCTATATTTCTCTGCTTTTTAAATGTTGTTATCATTTAAATTAGGTTTTTGCAAGGAAATATCATTTTAAATATGTTATAGATGTTTTGCAAGTGAGCATTGACCTTTTTGAGGATATTATTATTTATTTTCTTATTTAAATGGATTGTTCACCTAAAATGCGATATCTGTCATCTTTTGTTTTTGGAATGAGGTCAGTGGTCACCAAAAATGTTTGGTTACCAACATTCTTCAAAATATTTTAAAGAGTTCACTATCCCTTTGACCATTTTAAAAGTTTAGAATGGACTTCATAATGGACTGGATATAATATGAGCGTAATGGGTGTTGAATTTGACATCCCAGCTCAGGATAGTTGGTAGTTAAGGACTTGGCTCTGTGCTCGTTCTTGTAGCCACTAGCCACTAGTCACTGTTGTTATAGTGTCATGAATATTGAAACAAGAGCCTGCAAGCAAAATCACAACTAGGGTCCTGCACCAGCCCAGCTTCCACTGAGATGGATGATAGCTTGGACAGACCTCTTTGAGTTGACCTCTCATTTGGTCAGTTATGAATTTCTTTATACTTATGCCCACTGTGCATCCCATGCAGCAATGCTGAGAATGCAGTTTGCACCTCTACATTATAAAGTGGATTCTGATATGTTTTAAAGAGCAAAAACACATAAGGTTGAGTCTATGTAGGTAGAAGTGTTTGTTCACGGCCTTCTGTAGAACAAGTTTCGGGTTTTATAATGGAAATTCTCCCTGTGCATCCTTTCATATTAGGGGATGTATTTCAGTGTAAATTGAATCATTGCTGCTTCCTCATGTCCTTCAATCCTCAGACATACAACAGATTCTTTGTGGGACACTAATAAGATTCCATTTTCCACTCTCTGGGTCATGATCAGCAGCGTCGCCAGCGTGTAGTGGTGGACTTCTAAAATGAGGAGCGTGTTTGGGTTGTTTTATTTTTATGTAATGATTTTAATATTCCAGTCACATGAGAAGAAATGAGCTCAGTGCACTGTACTTAACATGTGAGATATATACTGCGTCTGCATTAAACCTTTCAAAAGTAAATTCCATGCCATTTGTCATTTATGTTCATGTTTTAAAGACATAGGCTGTATCCAAAATCGCCCCCATAACCTCAAATAGTGCACTATTAGCACAATAGTGAATGAGGCTATGGGGCGATTTCGGATACAGCCATAGTTTATCCAAATATGAAAAGGTGCTGCTTATTTACTCACCCTCAGGCCATCCAAGATGTATGCAACTTTCTTTATTCAGTAGAACAGTAAAGTTGTAAAGATTTTTAGTTGAAATGGTGGTCCTTGGTGATTTATCATATGCCAGTCAACAGGCAGATACAAAAACAAACAAGTAATCTGCAGCTCGTGACGATATATTGAGGTCTTATGAAGTGAAACGATTGGTCTGTGAAAGAAAGTGAATGTCATTTACAACAAAATCCATGACTGCAAATGAATGGTCCTGCACATGCTAGTGCTTTCTCTTGCATTGACACTGATGTTGTTTACAACAGAGAGGGAGGAATGTAGCTTAGTTTTACTAATATATTTTCTTCTTTTGTATAATTCATCAATATGGTACTTACTTTTGCTTATCTTGGATGACTGTAGTGACAATCCTTTTGGAAACAACAAGTGTCAGTTAACATGTCATTAGCATGAGCATTTAAAAAAAAAATGTACATCTTATAAGGACGACAGTTTCAGCTCAAATCTTTACTGTTTTACTGAAGAAGAAAGTCACCTACACCTTGGATGGCCTGATGGGTAAATTAACTGCACATTTTAGCTTTGGGTGAAATATTCCTTCCTCTGTAAAAATATTCATGCAGAATACAGAAGAAATGCATGTTAGAATGCCAGATTATGTTTATATTTGCACAATATCTTCTATGTAAACCCAAACATTTGATTAAGAACTGGATGAAGGCAATCAGTCTTTAGTTGATTTAAAAATGGCAAGCATGCTCACGTTGCATGTCAGGCATGGGGTGGGAAAGTGCTTCACTGGAGCAGGTCCTCACATCTTCCCATGTTGTTTTTTGGCTTGAAATTAGTCAATTTGTCAGTGACACTAATTCACACTGGGAATGACCAAGCCACAGGAACACCTGTGGCTCTTTATTCAGTAGAACAGTAAAGTTGTAAAGATTTTTAGTTGAAATGGTGGTCCTTGGTGATTTATCATATGCCTGTCAACAGGCAGATACAAAAACAAACAAGTAATCTGCAGCTCATGACGATATATTGAGGTCTTATGAAGTGAAACGATTGGTCTGTGAAAGAAAGTGAATGTTATTTACAACATAACTCATGACTGCAAATGAATGGTCCTGCACATGCTAGTGCTTTCTCTTGCATTGACACTGATGTTGTCTACAACAGAGAGGGAGGAATGTAGCTTAGTTTTACTAATATATTTTACTTCTATTGTATTTTTCATCAATATGGTACTTACTTTTGCTTATCTTGGATGACTGTAGTGACAATCCTTTTGGAAACAACAAGTGTCAGTTAACATGTCATTAGCATGAGCATTTAAAAAAAAAAAAAATGTACATCTTATAAATCAACAAGGACGACAGTTTCAGCTCAAATCTTTACTGTTTTACTGAAGAAAGAAAGTCACCTACACCTTGGATGGCCTGAGGGTGGGTAAATTAACGGCACATTTTTAGCTTTGGGTGAAATATTCCTTCCTCTGTAAAATATTCATGCAGAATACAGAAGAAATGCATGTTAGCAATGCCAGATTATGTTTATATTTGCATAATATCTTCTGTAAACCCAAACATTTGATTATAGAGGGGAACTGGATGAAGGCAATCAGTGCTTTCTCAGTTGCCGTTGTTAAAAATGGCAAGCATGCTCTTACGTTGCATGTCAGGCATGGGAGCTCCGCTCTGGGAGTGCTTCAGTCTCTGGAGCAGGTCCTCATCATCTTCCCATGTTGTTTTTGGCGGTTAGCATAAATTAGTCAATTTGTCAGTGACACTAAGGGTCACACTGGGGAATGTTTTCTCAGGCTGGAGTTTGGAGTGAGCTGGGTGACAAAATACATGCCTAACTGCTTGATATGAGCTAAACTGCTTAAATCTGTTTCTGTTATGAGTCATTTCTACTCCGAAACATGGAATATTCAAATTTGAGGGTTGCACAGATATATCAGTGAATTGTAAACATGACTCGATTTAAAATAGCAACTAGCTATTTCACAGTGCAAGCTTTTTTTATGTCCATCTTGGGCACTAAATAGGGCAAATGATGTCATGATGGAATGCTTTTATCTTAAAGAGGAGTGGATCCAGTGGAGCTGGAACACATGGGCAGCAGGCACAGGACCTAGAACAGCGCAGGCAGAAAGAGGGCTTTTTTTTTAATGGAGGCCTGAATGCATAATGGTCCCAGGTGTTTACCAGGTCTTATTTGACTTTTTTAATAAGCAGCTGGCTGTCATGTGCCTAGTTTTGTTGTAAGGGCTACCAGGCTAACATAGACACTGCAGAAAGGCAAAAAAGATTTTGAAGAATTGTTGTTCTTTGTGTTAGCTTGACATATTTGAGTGTAGAAGTGAAGATTCAGGTTCAAATCTTAACCTAATATATTTACATATTAAAAGTGCTTAAACGTATATTAAAGCATTGATTTAATTAAATATAATATAGACTAACATATTGACTAACAGTTTTTGCTTCTCTTCAAACTAAGTCACAGTAGAAAGAAACTCTGTAGCGTTTCATTTCTGGATAAATCAGTGTTTATGAATCATTCGAGTTATTGAATCAATTGTTTTTGAATCATTGAATCCAAAATGATTCAATGACTCACTCATAAAGACAGTAGTCGCTTGCTTTGTTCCTGGCTAAATGAGCATTTTTGAACGAATCGGTTAAGTGAATGATTACATGTCACTTGTTGCAACCTACTAACTGTGAAGTTTTTATTGTGTGTGTATATAATGCAATTTATTCTAAATCAAACATATATATTTTTATATTATATATAAAACATACATCTTTCATAAAAACTATAATTACGACTCAATTTGACAGCCACTGGTCATCATGCATTTTCAATTCATTGAGAAGCGCAACACTTTGGGATGATGGTCATTTTTAAATAAACATAACACTTTACTTAAAGGGATAGTTCACCCAAAAATGAAAATTCTGTCATTTCATACTCACCCTCATGTCGTTCCAAATCCGTAAAGGCCGGGACACACCAAGCCAACTTCAAAGAACAAGCGGCGACGAAAGCCGACGGTTGTTGTCGCCTCACGTCGATAGCGTCGCATCAAAAGACTACAGCCGACGGCAAACTAACATGTGCGTTCTGCGAATGCGTGAGAGGAATTAACTGTCTATATCAGCAGCTATCAATAGTATATATTTGTCTTTCAAAAGGAGAAACCGAAACAAAGATATACGAAACATAAACGAAGCAGCACTTGCTTACCATTTTGAATATCAGTAACGTTGATAACTTTAATCATTTTAAGCGGCTCATGTTGTTATGAAAACATTCACGTTTTAGAATGATTGGGAAAGATCACGTAACATTTAAACAGCCTTCTGTCTGTGCCGACACGTTTACGTGCTCGCTTTCGCTGTTATTCTTGGGCACTGACTCGAACGTGTTGAATCGGGCAAACTGCCACTGATGTAAACCCGACGAGAGCCGACGAGCGGAACACACCAAACAAACTAGCCTGACCTTAAGACCTTCAAATATCTTCGGAACGCAAATTAAGATATTTTTGATCAAATCAGAGAGATCTCTGACCCTCCATAGACAGCAATGCAACTGCAATGCTCCCAGGTCCAGAAACATAGCAAGTACGTTTGTAAAATAGTTCATGTGACATCAGTGGTTCAGCCGTAATTTTACGATGCTATGAGAATACTTTTTGTGCGCAAAGAAAACAAGCAAAACTAATTATTCTACAGTTCTTCTCCCTGAGCCATTTTGGAGAGTACCCCAGAACATAATCAACATAATCAGCACTTTACGTTCAGTGGACAACGAATCAAAAATATTATCAAAACGATCTTACTTTGTGTTCTGAAGATGAACGAAGATCTTACGGGTTTGGAATGACATGAATTTTCATTTTTTGGTGAATTAACCCTTTAAAGCCTTCATGTAAAATGCATAATAAAAGTCGTTTTAGTGGATTAATTATGCCTTTTAATGCACCTTTTAATGCATTGTACTGTCTCTTGAATAATTGTAACCACAATTAATACATTGTAACTCTTATAAATTCATTGTTTCACTATGCATTTAAAATTCGGTTATATTTTTTCAGACAATAAATCATGTATTACAACAAACATTATGAATAATTATAATACGTTAACTTATCCCCTTTAATAACCCTTTATAATGCCTTATACATAACGGCTTTAAGTAAAGTGCTACCAGTATTTGTTTTACCTGCAGACTGAGAAACTTTATCAGAAAAGTTGTATTCATAATTAACTTGAATGAGTAAAATTCAAAAGTGGTTTGGCTTGCTCAAGCACCCTTCCTGTTTTTGACTGTTAAATACTTCAGTCTTATCTTAAGTTGCCTCATAATTGTATAACCAACATCCTGTAAGGTATAGACTGCATGCAGCTTAGTGTTGGTGGGTTCCCACAAAGCTCTGAGACTGAACGTCTTGAAAACAAACAGTCGTGTAAGTCCACAGACATTGCCTCAGCCCTAAAATACCACATTCTGCTATCTCTTTTGACAAGGCAGCACTGGTTTCCCTTCACTGATAATGGTCATAGATGGACGAGCCTGAGACGGGAATGATAACAGTCATACGACTGACCCCCATGTGTCCCCTGAGGATGCTTGCATGCTCAAAAAGCACTTTCTCAAAGATCTCCTTTGAAATACACTCTTTTCATCACTTTGCTCAAATGAGCATTCACGATTGTGGTTTCCTGTCGTGAAAAACAAGACTTTTTTTCTTAGCCTCACTGTAGAAGTTAACATAACAGAACCTAATTGTTTGTAGTTAGAAAACTTTACTAGAAGATTAAAGTCAAAGCTGGATTAAAATCCTCTAATATAAGGTGTTGCAATATTGTGTGTTTTCATACGCGTTTAAGAAAATTTGTGATATGTATTTATAAAGGTGGCAGGTGTTTTTACAGTTAATAAATCGATTTTAGAGTGCTTCGCCATGGATTTGAATGCCTTAGATTAATATTACCAAAAATAAGGGGGCGTTCTTATTCATAAACTAACATTTTTGTTTTTCAGGAGCATTCTGTTGTAAAAAAGCGCTCTGTGGCTGAACTAGCTGGAAAATTCAGTTGTCCAATATCCCCTAAGACAGATACTGAAGTGGTGAGGTTTCATATTATCCGAATATGATCACATCCGCTCTGCTTTCGCACTTGAACTTCCTGATATATGTCCCATATTCTTTTTTCTTCATCTTTTAAACATTTTTTCCTGCTTTTGCTTATAGTTTACCACTTTGTTTTTAATCTTCAGTTTTTCTCCTCTCTTTGTTCCTCATTTCTTCTGAGAATAACAGTTAGTGTGGTCAGAAAAAACTGAAATGATCAAATAAAGTGGAAAGTGAGGTTATTTATCCACAGCAAAGAAATGTATATTAAGTATTGCAGTATAGCATGTACTTAAGTCCAGAATGTATAAATGTATGACAGACATGTTTCCTGATACCCTCAGTGTATATTTAAACAGGAAGTTCTTGGTCAGCCACCAAATACTGCAGACAAGGAAGCAAATTTCCTTGTCTCTTCCTTTGGAACAATTTTGTGTATTTTTGGTTCTGGGCCATCCAGATTGTTGTCTTTATGAATGTGCCACTCAAGTTATATGTGTCTAGGTATTAATGTTAAGACTAGTTATGAAAATTCTCATGAACTGCTTGGCAAAGTGTCATTCTATCACTTATAGGAAACAGACACCGAAGGAAGGCGTCCTCAAGCACAGATATTAATAAGGCTGAATCTTATGCAATGCAGTAATACTATGATGTCTGTGCAGGTGGCAGATGTGTTATCTTGTTTTTAACCACTACATTCCTGCCTTTTTTCCCTTTGTAAGCCCTGTCGCTCACTTTTGTATTTCTTAAACATTTCCTCATTGCTAACTCTCTCAAGTGTTTTTCCCTCTCAAAGTCTGTTTCAGTCATATGTGGCCGTATCTTAATGTTTGATCTAGTCGTGTAATTTTTTAATGCATTTCATTTTTAGAAAGTTTTATTCCTTATGTTTAGTAATTAGTTTTATTTTAAATATTATTTTTTCTGTTATAGTATATTTCTATAATTATTTTTTTTTAAATATATTTTTTTTTATAGTTTTTAATTTGTATAGACTTTATTAATTATATGATTTAATTAGAAAACTGCTTTATGTATTAATTCATCTTTTATTAATTTATTTTTAAATAGTAAATATTCCTATTGATTCATTTGAGGGGGTTTCTTTCTTTCTTTGATAATTATAGTTGTGTGGAAGTAATTTGGCAGTAAGGTCTGTATGTGTTTAGGCATGTGGATCTGAGCTCTTCTTTCGTTTCAGAACAAGCCTGTGAGGAGGAGACCTCCACGCTCTCTGCCGCTGCCTGCTGGTAATGATGCAGGTCAAGGCCAGGATGAGGTGAGACGGGATTGATGGGAAAAACACCTACATTGTCAGTAATAAAACTAGCTGTCATTACAGTGTAGTACAAACATTATCCTCAGTAGCTGAATGCATGTAAAAAATAATGTTTGAACACTATTACCTCAAATCATGTATATCAGTATATGTGTTCCCAGGGAAGAAAATGTATAGCCTGAATGCACTGTAAGTCGCTTTGGATAAAAGCGTCTACTAAATGCATTAAAAAAAAAAATGTACAAATCTAAATATGCAATGCATTGTAGCAATAATGCTTATTTCAAAGCTTTTTCTCAATATAATACATTAGTATTGTACTAACTGATTTATTTGTATCCATTCAGAAAGGAGCTGAAACGGTATCAACCAGGAAGAACAGAAATTCTGCCCTCATTGAGAAACTGCAGGTTTCCTAGTCTTACACCTCAATGTTTCTCTCTAGTGGACAGAGGTCAGTATTGCTTCAGATAATGAAAGTGATTTTCCATCCCATTTAACACAGGCCAACCTTACGCTGTCTCCCACGGGACCTCCGCCCTTCCCAAAGAGCCCAGGGGTGGTGAAGTTACCGGTGCTGCTTTTCTCCCCCGGCTCTCCCAGCAGCCCCTCTAGTCCTCCTGCAGGTCACACCCAAACAAGAGGAAACTCCTACCAGCTTTGAGGGTCCCACCGAAGGAACTGTTCTCAAAAGCATCAACAAGGTTTGAGGCTTCAAATCATTTCACATATCAGTGAATTCAAACCAATAAAAACTGTTACAGTGTTTGAATTCAAACGTATATTTCAATCTGCGCAGGGTAGAGCTCGACATTCCATCAAGCGGCGTCCGCCGTCTCGCCAACACAAGAAGTCCAGTACAGATGAAGGCGGAGAAGAGGTGGATAAAACGGCCACCCTCGAACAAACGACTCCGAACGGGCATGAAGAAGACGTGTTTGAAGAACACAAGACGTCACCAGACGCAGAATCTCTCTCCTCTAAAGAACAGATTGAGCAGGAAACTAAATCCACAGAGTCTGAGAAGCCAGAACCGGAGGACAAAGTGGAGACTGTGACTTCAGAAAAGGAAGGAGGAGAAGAGAAAGAAGAGAAAACAGAGCCAGAAGAGAAAACCGAACCAGAGACAAGGAAGAAAACCGAACCAGAGACAAAGGAAGAGAAAACCGAACTAGAGACAAAGAAAGAACCAGAGACAAAGGAAGAGAAAACCGAACCAGAGACAAAGGAAGAGAAAACCGAACCAGAGACAAAGGAAGAGAAAACCGAACCAGAGACAAAGGAAGAGAAAACCGAACCGGAGACAAAGGAAGAGAAAAGTGAAGATGAACCACAGCTGGCTAACAGTACAGAAGAAACACGTGAAGAGCCAGTCACACAAGCACAAGCAGAACCTGACACAACAGAGGAGAAAGAAGAGGAACAGAAAGATGAAGTAAACCATTAGAGCCAAGTGAGTGTGAGTCATATCCGTTCACACTAGCTACATGCACCAACATTCATTTTATCTCATTATTTCTATTTTGCAGGATCATAAAATCTCTATATAGAGAAAAAAATCAGATCTGCCTCGGACCGCTGAACTCACTGCTCAACCAAAGCAAAGACATCAGGAGAAGATGAAAGAATGTGAATAACTTGGTTTAGACTTCAAACATGAGAAGTGAAACCTGCAGGTGCAGAGAACAACAGCTTTTCTCTTCTGTATTTTGGTAGTACCTCTGTTCTGAGCCGCTTGTGTGTATTTACACATTAGTTTGATTTGAGAAGTACTTTTGTATATATATAGTTAATAATAGTCTTCACTAAATGACTTTTTCATTCTGTTTTTGTTTATAGTTGTATTCCTATAAAAAATATGAATAGTTGATATTTGCAGAAAATAAAATTGGAGTATGAAAAAAATCATGTTCACATTTCATTTTTCTCTGTGCAATGTTGGATGTAAAAAGTATCGTTGTATGGATCGTTAAGATGGAACCTCGAGGTCATGACCCTGGCTGGTCCTATTCTGACCTCTAGATAAAATATTAGCTAAAAACATGCACATGTATGTTCAGAGCAGAAGTACCAGGAACGTCTTATTTCTCTTCTAGAATCTTGTAATCAGATTTTCAGCGTTAGGCCTGTGCTGACCTCGTGGAAGCTCTAGTGAGGAAACAGATTATCATTGAAATCTCGCTCATTAAGCATGTGTTCGGTTTTAATATTCACACTGAACACTGCTGCAGATTAGTATATGTCATAGACCCAAATATCATGCTGCTTTTCTAAGTGTGAAGGATTCAATATAGTGCAGTAATGGCGATGAGATGAATTAAAGATTGGAATCAGATATTCAAGGTCAGGATTACTGTGGATCAACTCATGTTTCCTAATCTGGCTTTTACTGAAATACTCGCAGGTTTATCCTGATTGCTCATATTGTCACAGGAAGGTGTGATGTAAAAATAAACAATGAAATTGATGAACCATTGCAATGAAAATTTGACAATGATTTTCACTGAAGTGACTATTGGGTGGAATTGCAGGCTGTTCGCTTTACTACTGTTTTGATTGGACAATATATGTTTTATAAATAATAATTATTTTATTACAGTTGATACTACTTAAAAAATGCACAGCACAAGAGCTAATCACATTTTATATAATTATGTAAGTGTGTTTACACCTTGATCATTGATGTGTTCGTTTGTTTTGTTCCTTCACGTGACGTTTGACGAGTCGCTGCTGCTAATCCCAGCATAGGAAATGTATCTTAATTTACTGGTAGCCCTTTAGAAATGGCAGGAAAGTAACGAGTTGAGAGGTTCAGGCTAATGCTCACGGTGAACGTTTGAGCTAATGACTACAGTCACTTAATCCCATTTACTGCAGTGCATACAAACCACATTAAGACCCTAACGAAGTGCAGAGATCTGCCTCGTCACCACTTTCAAGTGAGAAAAGTCCGTGATCGGACTGGCATGCGGACAAAACGAGGCTGGGAGATCATCAGGTCATATCACCATTAGCATGTGCTTTAAGTGTTATGTGACACATGAATTAGTTACACATAAATTGCACAAAAACAAGGTTTCTCTCTCTTCATTTCTATTTAATTCAGAAATTGAAAGTGAACAGCAGGTTTCTCACCTGCAACAGTATGGTGATTGTATTTGCTATGATCACTAAACAATTTCGTTTCAGTTTAGTTTCCATTTTAAAATGGAATTACACAATTTGCATCTGATTTTTGTTTGTAAAACTAAAGATATGGAAACTTTCTATATTTTATTTTAACTTTATAGATTTAGCTGTTTTTGTCAAATGTTTAGCTGGTTATGCAAAACATCTTATTTGCATAAATATTTTTTTTATTGAATTTATGCATGAATTATGCAAAACAATAAATCCTACAATAACATACTTTTATCAAGTATAAAATGTTATGTTGATTCTGCATGATCAGAAACTACATTATCAGTTTCTCCTATATCAGTTAATTGGTCAATATTTGATTTTTTATCGATATTTAATAATAAAAAAGTTATTAATAAATAAAAATATGTATTTAATAATAAATCATAAAAATCATTTAATAGTACTTTTGAAATGTAATATATAAATGTCGCAATGCCAAAATTGTAGTCCTAAAAACGATTGGTTCGTTGTTGTTTTTATTCAGACAAATATTATAGAATTTGAATGTGGCTACCACTGTGGCTCAGTGTTAGAGCATTGCGTCAGCAGCGCAAAAGGTTGTGGGTTCAATTCCCAGGAAACACACATACTGACAATAAAATGTATAACCTGAATGTAAGTTGCTTTGGATAAAAGCGTCTGCTAAATGCATAAATGTAAATGTAGTCTTAATATGAAAATAATCATTATAGCAAATTACAAAACAAATATCCATTTCACATTTTACACACATATTACACACACTTATGTCGCAATGGCAATATTGACTTGTAGTCTTTAAAATTATTGCTTATAGTTTTATATATATATATATATATATATAGACAAAATACTATAGAATTGTAACATCATTACTAGTTATGATATGAAAACATTAATCAGTATCAGCCAGAATTGTATCACTAAGCTCAAGTAAATTGTATGTACTCACTAAGTTTTAAACTTATTTAGTAAAAATAAGAGTTATTTAAAGAGACAGATGATAACTATAATTGTTGGAGAGTTGTCCTCTGATGCACTCTGCTACAATGACCGCACAAACACTTCATCAGGAGGCTGATCGCTGTTGTATAAGCATTCTCTACTCTGTGCCAGTTACTCTTTAACAGCCAGGCCTTGCCGTTATCCCATTAGCAGTAGTTATTTTAAGGTGCCACCTCTTTTTATCGGTACCTGGATGTTCAGATATTCAGTGTCCTGGAGACCAGTCTGCACCTCGCCATCAGAGCTCACAGGCCTGCAACCGCCTGGACCAGCGAGGGCTGCAGGGCACAGTCATGGGGAACACACACGTAAGTCTGGACGACATCCTCGCTGAGGACATGCACCACTGGTACAACAAGTTCATGCAGGAGTCTCCATCAGGTCTGATCACACTTTTTGAGCTCAAGTCCATGCTGGGACTGCAGGGGATGAATGAGGATGCCAGCAGTTATGTGGACCAAGTGTTCGTCACTTTCGACATGGATAGGGTGAGGATTCAATCTTAACGTGATTTATCTTGCTTGCATTTGCATGTTATATCAATCAATTCTGCAATCTTGCAAATCATCTTTCGCAGACCTGATACATAGCTATCATTTATAGTTTGACCTTAAATGGATGTTTGAGATAAACTTGTGCACCAGAGATCAGATTGGTAAAAAACAAATTCTGGTAAACCGTTTCTCATTTGCACAGGTATTACTCGGAAGAGGCAGCAAATGCATATCTGATTTCTGAGTTGGATAAAACTGCACAATATTAATATTTACATGTATATTTAATGTTCAGTTTAAATATACCTATATTTATGTTCAAAAGCCTTCTGACCCACTCTGCAAGAAAAAAGGGTCAAAATATATGGCAAATATATGCTGATAGTAAATAAATATATAGTCAAATGTATAGTAAAATAAATAAATTTTTTTACATTGAAAATATAAAATAGTTACCATTTTGCTTTGTTCAAATACCAAAATATTTGTATATAAGTATAATTTGGACAGTATAAATATATTAAAATAATATAACAAAAAATTTGCAAACACATATGACGGAATATTACCAACTAAAAGTATTTTAACATTTATTGTAGCTAAATTGTTTGGCCATAATTTGTTTCTATATGGGGACTGTGTGGACAACATATGATATATGAAATATGGAGGTTACATGTTTTTGTGTAACTCTTCTAAGCTCACTTGATTGGTTTACTGATATATTGAGTCAAGTACTACATTAAGATACAGCTTAAAGGAGAAAAGCTTACATTGATTAAGGTTAGAAAAAACCCAAGCTAACATAATAATCTTACCTGGATCTCCTGGATTATTCATATTAAAACAGCCTAACAAGTATCTTGTAATATGAACTGTCTCTCTCTCTCTCTCTCTGTTTTCTTTAGGACGGATACATAGATTTTGTGGAATATATTGCTGCTATCAGCTTAATGCTCAAGGGAGAAATCAACCAGAAACTCAAATGGTACTTTAAACTTTTTGACCAGGATGGCAATGGAAAAATCGACAAGGATGAATTGGAAACAATATTTACTGTAAGTGAACATGTGTTTTTCACAGCTGTGTCCCAAATGATGCAGTATGCATTTATACACCCTGTACTCAACCATGTAGTGCTTCTTTCATAACTGGAGTCTGATAGCCCCGACCCCTTCGAGACATAATTAAAGCTGTGAGAGTTGAGTGCATGGAGTGTCCAAAATACCACACTTTGTTTTTTGGTAAAGTGCATCATCCGGGTATTTAACGTGCACTTTGTTATTTTTTTCGCATATATTTATTCAACAAAACATAACAGAACACTGCATAAACACATAATATGGGACGCAACTGATGCCATATGTTAACCTCTGCTAAGGATAATCACTGAATTATCTACATTTCTATTTTCTCCCACATCAGGTCATTGTGAACGAAGCAAAAATAGAACCTGACCGCAGGTGTAACATGGACACTGGCTTAACGTGTAGATGATCTGATTTAATCCAGTTAGAGAGCATCTTTCTTGTGCTGTTTCTGTACCGAGGTCTCTGAGACTGACGCTTCTTAAGAGTGGAAACAGTGTTGCGTGTCATGTTCAGATGACCTCAGGTGGCTGCCTGACTCCTCCATACAATAATGATGCCGTTTTAGGGATGGGAAATTGTGTTCGATTTTCACCGATGTTTCTATTTAAAAAAGTTCTCAAAAATAGTTATATGTTCTTTTGTTCTACTACAGGCTATACAAGACATCACAAGAAACCGTGAGATTGTGTCAGAGGAAGTAGTGGCTCTTATATATGAAAAGATTGATGTTAACAGAGAAGGTGAGAACCAATTGACTTATAATCCTCATCATTATGCATTTATATTTTCTACATCTCTCTTTATTTAAACCTTCAGGTGAACTGACGCTGGAGGAGTTCATTGAAGGAGCCAAAGATCATCCTGACATCATGGATATGCTGAAGAAACTAATGGACCTCACTCCAGTCCTGGTCATTATTGTCGAAGGGCGACAGAAAGCAATCAATGCGAGTTAGGCTGGATAAACTCCATCTTAATGACAGAGCAACCAGAAAATTCCCCATCTGAAAACCAAATGAATTTGGTATTCCCACTCTTGAGGAACAGATGCATCTTCCCACCACACTTGTGTGATTTCCTCAACAGAACATTTGCAGGGGGACTTAGACTTTTGCCCAAGCAAGGCGCTGTCTGAGCCCAGTGGAGATACCAAGTCTTGCATCTGAGCTGTCCTCAGCTGAACATTGATCTTCTAATGCTATAAGGGACTCAGGAGACTAATGAACTGCTGGCAAGGCTTAGGAGTGAGCAATGTGGGGCTTTTTAAGGAAAGGCTCAGTGGAGAACACTGTGCGCATGTCTACTGACTTTCATTGGGTGAGCACATCATATAATCCATGAACTGTTTATGGCATCGCTATATTGGTCTGAGAGTGAACTCTGAGACAGTCCATTGCTGACGTGGCCTGAAATGCCCTTAAAACTGTGAAATTAATGTATATAGAGCAGTGGTTCTCAACTGCTTTTCACTGGACATCAAATGGCAACCCAACACAGAACAAAAATAGAATGTTATATATTACAATTAACAGAATAGGCCCAAGAATAACATGACCAGGTTAAATTGGAAATGTAACAATTTGGTAAATCCATAAACACGCAAAGGCCACAAAAGGTTGACATCAACATATTTGACGTTATTAATCATGTGGGAAGTTGTGCCCGTTTATTTTACTGCCCGTGACCCATCAGAACAGACCTAAGACCCATTTCTCATTTGAGACCCACCAGTTGAGAACCACTGATATAACATCACAAATAAAGCACTTTATCGAAGGAAAGTATCAACTTTACCTGATAAAGTTAGCTGATGCAGACGAAATTCATTAAATGCATTTCGGTTTGTTTTTTAGCTGATCTAAACTTAGCTGTCAAACCAGTAAAACTTAAAATCTTCACAATTATTAACTGCATATTTCATACTTGTACTATACTACCATTCAAAGGTTTGGGTTCAGTAAGAATTGTATTTTATATTGGGAAAAATACATTTTATTCAGTAAGGACTCATTAAACTGATTAAAAGCATCAGTTTCCTCAAAAGAAATTAAGCGACACAACAGTTTTCAATATTGACAATAATAAGAAAAGTATCAAATTAGCATATCAGAAGGATCATGTGACACAAGACTGGATTCAGCTTTGCATCACAGAAATAAACTATACTTAAAAATGCATTAAGCAGAAAACTGTTACAATAAATTGTGATACACAATATTACCGTTTAATTTTTATATAAAAGTAAATGCAGCCTTGGTGAGCGTAAAAACAAATCTTACTGACCCCAAATTTCTGAATTTGTTCTGTACATATTTAAATGTATATTTCTGTAATGTTTCTGTTTAGAGGTCTGCATGTGTTAGTGTTACCAGTCTGGAGTCCTTTGGATAAGCCTTGCATTGAAAAACAGGCAAATCACAAAGGGACTGTAAAAGTGCTTTTACTCTCGGAAATATTTGAACAGCATCACTAACATGCACAGTTACAATATGTCTGTCTAGACTCAGGCTTGATCTTTTAGCACTACATTCTAAGTGTGTAACCATAGCATACAGTGGATAAACATTAGAGACGTTGTTCAGTTGGATGCACACCAGAGACCGGGAGCCTTGTTTCATAAAATGTTGCACAGAAACCGTTCTATATTTGATCTAAGATCATTCCTCAAATGTGTGTACGTGTGAACAAACATACACACAATAAAGTGCATACACCTGCTTAGAACCTTAAGTGACACGAAGCACTTTTCCACATCAGTGATCGATTTTATAAATCTGAACGTTGGCGTGGATCTTGTGTTATAAACGAGGCTCCGGGAATGAGGCAGTAAGATGGGATTTCTTCAGCATGATGTGACTTCCACAGCTGTTTTTATAATGTTGAGTTGGCACCTTCACAAGAAGACTAGTGTGAACTTTTGATTTCTTTGTTTTCTAAATAATGTTTTTAATGGAAGCCACAAATGCTCGATATGAAGCTTTGAGATGATCGTTTTCATACTCTGCACTGCACACTTGACTCCAGTGACGAATCTCTGTATTTGATGATTTTCACTAGAAATATTTCAGAAAAAAACAATAAGGTATAATTTTACCGTACTTGCAATCAGGTAATATGTCAACTGTTATGGAATATTTATGTTGCCTTATTAATAAAATGGTTTAAACAAACCGATGTTTAAAAAGTAGGTCATTTTAGTTTTATTTGTATTCTATTATAGCATTTATTAATATTTAAATAAATAAATTAGCTTTCTATACATATTTAAATGTTTTTATTTTAATGCTAATTAGTTTTTGGTATGTGCTTTCATAATTTGTATTAACTTTTGTAGTATTTCTATTTAACTTTATTTGTATTAATTGTAGAACATACATTTATTTCTTTATTTTAGTTTTTCAGTCTAATATTTGTATTGCATTTTTATTTCAGCTTTATTTCAAAATAAGTTTTAATAGTTTCCGTTGATAATAACAACACTGCAGGCCATAGGCAGGTTTACCAAGCAAATACATTTATAGAAACACCATAAAAAATTATCTTTTGTATCAATGCGCTACATTATATCACTGTTTAAAGAAATAAACAACTCATAACCCACAAACCACCCCCAAACAAATCCCAAGATATCAGCTGCAAATCATTCATGTTGGTCCAATGAACATTTTTTGTCCAGCGCATCAGAAATGAACAGCCTCCAGCATCTGAATCACACGATTCACTGCTTTTTAATCTTTTTAGTGGTGTCTGAACACGTGAACAATGACATGTATAGTCTGATGAAGGCATATGTCACTCCCAGCGCACAGTAAACGGAGGTGAGCATGAGAGGGAGGAAGGGAAATGTCTTCTGCCAGACTGTCAGCGGGTAAACAAACTCACAGATCAGCTCAAGAGGAATCAGGCCCAAGAGATACATCGCTTCCAGCGGGTTCAACAAAGCACCGCCCTTCCTGAACAAAACAAATGAAGAATCACATTACCAATACTTCGCTCCAACATAAAGGCTATGATGGTCCAACAATCCAAATTCAATGTACTTACCTGAACAGCGTTTTTAGAGAAGTGAGACTGAAGATTGTAAAAAGCAACATGAGAAATATTTTGATGGGCAACTCTGGAATTAAGAATCGAAATGTTTAAGAATTACAATCAGTGATGATGCAAAACTCTTGTGAGATGTTATGAATGACACGTACCTTGAGTTGTGAAGAGGAGTGGAAATAGGGAATAATGACCGGTTATGCTGAGGATTAGAAAAATCCTGGCATCCTGTCTACTCTCCACAGCGAGCAAACTGAAAAACAAGAGACCGTTATTAGTAGGCGGCTGGCAGGACATGCTAATGTAAGAATGCCATCAGATTAACACCTTAAAGGAAGAATAGCCATCAGAATGGCTTTCTCATGCACATGCCAACCAAACATAAAGGACCCAAGAGCACAAATGACAAGGCAGCGCAAGAATCCTCTCGCTCCATTAGGTCGATGCCATATCCTGAAAAGTGCAGGCTGCAAGTGACAGTGACAAAAACGGCATATGCATCAGAGCTTGGCAAATCTAGAAATCAATTTTCTCTTTTGTATTGATCATTGATCATTGGAATATTCAGAACTCACCAATATTGACAGTAACGTACAAACAAGGGTTGCTAAAGGAGAGACTGAAGGAAGCACCGAGTGCTGAAACTCCTGAACCAGACCGCCAGTCATTGAAGCCTTGGAAAGTGTGTTTATATCAAGCAGTTTGAATTTCACACCTAAATACGTGAATTAACAATGATCAGGATCAAATCAATTGGACAGTGACATCATTATGTGACAACAATATGAACATACAATCAAATGATTCAATTTTTTTGTATTTAACTTATAGCAATACAACACAATTGTTTGAGTTATTGATCATACCCAGGATGGAAATAGCTTTATCTGCTATATTGTAAAGTGCCCAGATGTTTGGCGCCCAGTACGCATGACACAGACCACGCTTGAAAGGGAAGAGTCGTGACAGGACTTGTGGAAGCTGACCCTTGATGAACAAAGATGAATACAATGTATCAATGAACTTCTGGGATCAAATAAAACACTCAAAATGCTCACAAAGACTGCATGTGTTTGATCAAAAGTACAGCAAAAACAATAATATTGTGAAATTATACTATTATTATTACCATCTAGATTTTTTCTTTAAAATTAAAGATTTCTATTTTAATATATTTTGTCCACGGAATAATAATAATACGATTTTATATATTTTAATGTTATTTATTTCTGTGATGGCAAAGCTGAATTTTCAGCGACTCCAGTTCAGTCACATGATCCTTCAGAAATCATTCTAATGCTTATATATATATATATATATATCCATAAAATCACAAGTTACAAATGCTTACAAGAACAGCATTTAATCAAAATAGAACTCGTGTAACATTAAAAACTCTTTACTCCAGCTCTTGATCAATTTAATGCATCCTTGCTGAATACAAATGTAAACAGACTTTACAGTTGAACAGTATGTGATTATATGAAGAAGTTTGTTCATATATTGATAACAAACCAGTGCTATAAAGGGTCCAAATGTCACTGCGAATGTAGACAAGACAATAGTTCCTAGAGTTACAAGCCGCACAAAACTGAAACTTCTCCACCGCAAAGATCCATCTGAAAAACAAGATTTTGATATATCATTTTACACAAACAGTCTTTGTGAACACACACACACACACACACACACACACACACACACACACACACACACACACACGCACACACACATGCATGTGTGTGTGTGTGTGTTCACAATCTGCAGATATATAAAAACAAATTATATAGTATTTTTTATTTACATATATATATATAATAAAGATTGTATTACCTGCATTGCTCTGGGTGAAACAAAAACATCTCAGCAGGTAGATACCGTATGCAGGTGCGATGTATAGATAGATATGCTTCAAGTTTAAAAGCACTGAAAACAGCAAGGCCCCCTCAAAGTGTCTATTCTGTTAACGCAAAATCATTTTCAAGATAAAAACTCCCTATTACAAACAACTTTGCATAAAGTCAAAGTCAAATAAGATCAAATATTATTAAATTATATTAAAAAACATGTAAAATACAAATTTATTTCAAGTTTCAGATTATTATTTATGTCTTAGTTATGCATTCATTATGCAACTCCCTAAATAACAGAAAGGACAGCTAATACCTGGAAATGTCTTGCTATTGATAAAAGAAGAATTCCAAACAGGAATCCATTATACTGGAAATGAATATCTGCAGGAATTCAGTCAAGCAAAATTAATTTCAAGTAAGGGAAATTAATATCTGGAGGCATCAGAGCATGCATGACTTATTAGCCAGATCTCCAAGGATACGATCAACAATTAGAAGGCCAAAGTTCCACAGCAACAACACTGTCAGGATAAAAGACGGCTTTCCTAGAAGGTCCTTTCCTTTGTCTTCTCTCAGACATTTGCAGCATCTAGAATATTACAAATGCTCTTCATCTCAGATTCAACATAAGCAAGCCTTTAACATCGTCTTCCTTCAAAAAATATCTTTCAACCCTAAAAATAAAAAGGCACAAAACTACTTTGGATCAAACTGTGGCATGTAGAAGCTACATACTCTTTAACCGCATAAAAGAAGACCACATCAGCCGCAATGACTGACAGTCTTTGGAACAGGACTGTGGCTGGACTTGCATAATCCAAGTTCTGAACAACCAGCATCTTCTTATCAAAAAACTGGGCAATATGAGAAAGTCCATATTCAAACCAAGCAAACAGGGGAGGATAATCCAGTGTCCACTCAGACGTAGCCTGGAAATATAAAAAACAAACCACAAAATTAAAACCTGTGTATGTAATTGTTTGAAAACTGTATGTAATCCATATTACTACCTCATAGTACCACTGTGATACTGGCAGACTGTGAGTCAGGGCAAGCCAGTTCCTATGCACTTCAAAGTCCGTAGAATGGCTGGAATAAAGGAAGTGTTAAATGGCTTGGCATTAGGTGATGCGAAACTAGTATTTCCTCTTCGTAAAAGGAAGACAGAATGAATGAATCTCCAGTATTTGGTCGTTGTTCTAAAATAGCAATAGGTTTTCTGTTTTAATGTGAACACGTGAGAGAAAAAGTATATGATGTGAGATAAATTCACTTACTATGCGTTTATCAAAAGACATTTGAGAAATGAAACTCCGAGAGCCAGAGCAAAAAACCAGCTCTGGTCGTTAGTCATGGAAGCAGCCATGACAGTTTCCTAATGAAAATAAAACTTTATTTCTAAAAGCAGAATTACAACCTTTGGGCGGCGCAATGTTGCTGACATAAACAAGTTCCCCTGCAGGGGGCGCGCGGCGGCTCAGAAAGTCGAACCCTCTTAGAGCCAAATGGAACGTTGTTTTATGTCGCATGACTCAGATGGCCTATTTGTACATTAAAATGCATAATTTTTTAAATTTCTAAATTAAAAATGTGTTGCTAATATACAAATAAGAAATACGCACCAGAAATCCCTATAAATCGATGTTTTGAATGCTTATACAGGGATCAAACACGACTGTGATTGGTCAATCATACAAAAGCGCTGAAGTAAGTAACATATATCGTCCTTTTACGTGACACTTCAGTAGTTCGCTCTTTAGTAGTTCGCTCAATTATTATGAATGGATAATAATTAATTCACACATAAATTATCCCAATAATCAACTTTAAGAGAAATGCGTTTATTTAAAATACATAGTGAATAGTTAAAATGATAAATATTCTTCAGAACAATCGTACCTGACAAGTTTTAGACAACATCCGGGCTACTGTGCCTCGCTTGTTTCATGCTAACTGCCTTTGTAGTTGCTTATTCTATTTCTACCATTAAAAAGAAGAAAAAACTCCACCTTCTTCACAACGTCATCTAAAGTGTGCCAAAACAGGAAACCGCTTATAGTAAACAAACAGATCTGAAGAGTTTTTAAGACAGTGCTAGTCGATTTGACCCTGAAAGGTTTATCGCTCTAACAGACAGAGGAAGGGCAGACACAAGAGTTCGTCTTAGCTGTTGTTGAGCAATTTACAAAAAGTATAGAAGCTAAATGCACATAGCAATTACTTCCCACAAAAACAATCATATGTGTATTTAGTTTAGCCATATAACTTTCTATATAACAATGTCATGCTGGGGAATGTTTATACGGAGACAGTTCTCCTCGCTGTTAAAATTGCATCAACTCAACATCCAACCAATGTGTCATCAGAGAGGTAAGTGTTGTTCGACGATACAGTGCAGTTACACATTTCAAGGGTTTACAGGCGTATTTTTCCTTTCAGGTTTCTGTAAAACGACTGCTGTTAAGACATATGATGTGAGAAAAGTGGAGTTGACGCCTCTGGAGCAGAGGAAGCTCACGTTTGACTCCCATGCGCTCGTGAAAGAGCTGGAATCCAGCGGTGTGTTTACTATTAAAACTGTTATAGTACTTGCCAAAGTACTTTGTATTTAGGTTTCCAATCAGTATGGCACGCCATTTTAATATGTATAGGTTTATAAGAATGATAATTATACTATTTGTTGTAGTTTTTATTTAATTTATTGACTTGTATATAAGATTTCAAGACACAAATGGAAGCTTAATATAGATATTTTTAATTTATTAAATGTATTTATTAATTATGTAATGGTTGTTTAGATCATTTTTTCTGCATATGTAACCCAGGCTTTGACAAGAGACAGGCGGAAGTGATTGTAACAGCACTGGTGACTCTCACTACAGCCAATATGGACATTGTATACAGAGACATGGTCACTGGAGCCCATCAGGTATACAGCCAACAAAACTGCTGTCAGTAGTAATGACTAATAATAAACCCTATTAAATTATATGGTTTCCTCATCTGGTCTAGGAAATAGCTCTACAACAAATCATGGCTCATCTGGATGCTATCAGGAAAGACATGATTATACTGGAGAAGAGTGAATTTGCCAATTTACGCTCCGAAAATGCTGTAAGAATAAAGTTTAAACCTGTAATTAATCCTTTGTGTTTGACTCTACAATCAGAACTTGACAAATTAAGTAAAAACCTAGTTGTCCACAAAGTATTAATACTAATATACCACATTGAAATGTGTCATAGACCGTGTTATTCATTCTTTACCTTCTCAATTATTTCACATGTAGAAAATGAAAACCGAGCTGGAGCAAATACAGAACAGACTACTGGTGAGTAGAAGCAGACAGAAGAATTTTGTGGGAATTTGAACAATTATTTTGCACAGTACCATTGTTTCTGTTTAACATGCACTTTATTGATTTTTCTATGTTTACATTGAAGGAAGAAAGCAAAAAAATCAGAGCAGATGCAAAGTTAGACATCAATTTGGAGCGAAGTAGAGTTACAGACATGGTATGTATACATTACTTGTTAACATTTTATGCAAATTTGTATTATGTATATATTTTTTAACATTCAATCAATCCAATATATATTATTTCCAGTTTACAGAACAAGAGAAGAAACTGATGGAAGTTAGAACAGAGTTCCAAAAAACGGTAAGGTTTACAAATAGTTGTGATCACAGCATATTTGAACAGCAACACAATCAATTGAATTATGCTTTTCTACTCCGTGTAATTACATAATGCTTGTATTATCATAATTCATATAAAAAATAACATTTTTACAGTCAAGTTCTTTTTTTTCAGAATGCAGATATAGAAGGTGAAGCCGTAGAGACCTCAAAGAAAATAGACATACAAGTTGCCTCTTTGAAAACCCTCCTGGAATCACTCAAGCTGGAGACGATTAAATATCTTGCAGGTATGTGCTCCAGATGCTTTTCAAACAGTTGACAGCTACTGTATCTCTACATCTGTCTGACTTAGCAGTGACTTGTTTGAAGTCCTTCTATCTGAAGACATTGAATTTGATAACTGACAAAAATGAATTAACTAAGTGCTTTGATAGTGGCTCTTCAGTTTGTTGATGCACATTTAATTTGATGTGCAGTAAGAACATTATTGAATCATCTGTTTATTATTATTTTGTTTCACAGCATGCATCTTCACCTGCTTGGCAATTGCTTTGGGATTCTATCGCTTCTGGAAATGAATCAAAACAGGAGAGAATTCATGTCTGGAGTTTTTATCATTTTGTTTTAATGATGCAGATGTATATATATTGTATTACATTTTAATATTGCATGTCTTTTATGTGAGCAACATAAATGTGTTCTTTAAGTTTCTTTAGATCTTAGGGGGCCTAAATGTTTAACTACGGAAGGACCAAAAATATAAATAGTTTGAGATCCGTGGGTCAAAAAGTAAATGTTGCATTATGTGCAGATATATTATATTAAATAAAAAAAACAGTACCTGTATTCTCTACATTTAAATGCAACAATAATAAAAACTTGCAAATATTCTTTAATGAAATTATATTATATCATGGGCCACTTTTATTTTGGACATCTCTGCTTTAGAACAATGTATGTAGCGTTTAGTATGACATATAAATCCTAACGGTTGTTTATTTTGTAATATTGCAAATAAATAGTTTGGTCATATTTTTGATTTTACATCAATTTTTTTTAACGTTTTTAAAAGATCTCTCCCAACATTATTCTCTTTCATGCTAAAATTGAAAATATTTTTGAAGTGTTAAAAGATTTTGTGAGCATGTTTTTATGCATGAAGACAAATATTATCTATCTATCTATCTATAAGAATTCAGACAATGCCTCTTTTTTCTGTCCTATTCTGTTATTCAGCCTTATCTGATATATTGCAGTCATTTCATTTAATATATTGAACCACAGAGCTAAGCATGTGATGAAAATACAATACTTATGGATAAACATTTTTTCCATGGGTAACAAGGTTGCACAAACATAAATCCTTGAACAATGGCTGTAATCCTCAGGTTTTAGCCATGACACCTAATACATACAAATGAATCAACAATGTCCATCTTGAGGGGATTTTAGTGCTCCAGTCATATCACTGTAGGATATCGTTGAAGAGAAGTCCTGTGGAAGTATGAACCGTTGTTTACCATGTTTGTTGACCAAGGTGTTATTTTCTTCTAAAAATATATATTTTTGTTTAACAGTTTTAGACTATGGAAACGGCTTAATTCAGAGACAATTTTATGTATTATATGTTGTTTTACAAATATTAAAATAGAGATGTGGTTGTTACCAATTTTATGGTACATGAGATTCGTTTAAACAGACATGGGTTATAATAATCATTACCAAATAAATGAACAGAGAAGGTTCCATTAGCACTGAAACTTTATTTAGGATTATGCATAAAACTTGACAACTTTAAATCAGAAAAAAGCGCACAATAATCACTTTACACACAAGACACTATTTCTTCCTCAAATTTGTTTTTATTGAATATTCTGAATAAACCAAAATTGCTCTTTGAACCTCTGCAAAAAGAGAAACACCCCACCCTGATTTTTTTCATTTTCAACTAAACATTACTCTGAATCAAATACAGTAGTAAACTGAAATAACTATTTACATATTGAGGACAGGGAAATTCTCATAGTAAATTATGTTCCATCAACTATTAATAATTTACAATCAGCCCCAATCCTGGATTTAGGGAATAATCAATAACTGAAAATTGTTTCCCCTTGTTTTTGGAGGCAAAACCAAAAGTAATTCATAAATTAGCATTCAACCACCATTCACCATAAGTCAGAACAAATGTCTCATTGAAAGCCAAAACCAAAAAACTAATTCAAATTCTTTTTTTATCAATACTACACAAAGAATACCAAAAATATCTTTATTTATAAATTAAATTATACATATACATTTACCCCAAACGTACATCTTTCACAGTACATTTCATTGGGCATTCACATGGCAAAAAATACCTGAAATGTGCAGGCAAATACAAATACAAAAATGTATTTAAAGTGACTAGCTGAGGTCCCGGCCCCAGCGCTCTGCAATATAAAAATATTCTTCTTTACAAAAACACAAAAGACCAGCTGAAGTAACCACAAAAAGAGGTGGCTAGGGAGCAGCATAGTTAGGAAACAATTGCACTGGTTTGTGATTCTTCTTCTAACTTAACCTGAACCTCCTCTTTTACCGTTGGAGCATCCGTCTCGTCCTCGGAGGGCTCTTCTTTAATACTGGAGCATGACACCTCATCACCCTGCTCTTGTTTTATGAACGCTGTTAAAGGGTTTTCTGTAAGCAATTTACTTGGTGAGGGTGTGCATTCCATAAAGGAGGATGTCTAAGGAAAAAGGGGAAGCGTTTTAATTGACTAAAGGAAAATTAAGATTTTTTTCTTCACATTAAAGTCTTTACACAAATACACAATAATAAATACAGCATGTTTCAGCCATGTGACTTCAATATGTAGATGTGATGCATGATAACAAATCAACACTTACATTTTTGTAGTCTTCGTAACATGAGGGATGATATGTCTAAAAGAGAAGGGAAAACAAGTGTTTTATTAAACACCAAAGCCACAACATTTGATCTGCTCTTTTAATAAGTGGATTTCTTACTTTTTCATCGACTCTGATGGCATTTTTCAGGTGCCATTCTTCCTCTTCCTCCTCCCAGTACATCTCAAACTGCTCCTGGCAAATCTCACACAGCTGAGGAGAGAGAAATAAAGAAATCTTTAATCCTGCACAATTGTTCTGATACTATGAATTATCACACAGTCGGGGTACATCGTCTAACCTCGTGAACAACATCTGCTGCGGCCTTCACGCTCTGGAACTCTCTCTCTTTGGCTGCTTCCTGAGTTTTCTGTACAACCTCTTCATGAACTTTTTCAAAGAACTGACTCTTTGCCCTCTCCTCAAGTTCAGCAATTTCCTCAAATTCAATCCAATCCTTAAAAAAAATAGCACTTCGTGATGTTAGGCTTTTAAAGTCCTTTTTTTCAAGAGGTCATTTACGTTCTCAGTGACAATCTTCTGACAATATGCAAAGAAGAAATGAAATAGGATTGTTTCCAGCTTACCGTCAGAGTGTAGTACCACCGACGGTGTGTAACTTTCTTACTGATGTCCTTCTCTGAACGATTCTGCCTGTAGTGCCAGTCCAAATGATCCGCATACACATCCGTCTGAGATGCAGTAAAACGCACGCCGCAGGAATAGCACTGGATTCCTGTATACAGTTTGGTGATAATGCTGTCGTGTCTCCTAAATTACACGAAACATCTGGTGTCATTAAGTCATTTTCACACAATAATAAAAGTATTTCTGACAGATTCACTTGTCTAACTGTCCAGAGAGTATATATACTATATGTACATACAGTTTCATGTCCTCCAAAACAAAGCCAGTCAGATCTGGGACACTTTCATCTTCCTCTTGTTCCTCCTCCTCTTCCTCTTCAGGCACAGATAAAGTCTGACTTGCTAAATTAGAGTCTGAAATAGATTTAAAAATCTTAATTAGGTTCATTTGAAATTTAACAAGTCTGCAATTGAAGCAAATGAATTGTCCAATGGTAAGAAATGAAATATGATCGTGTGCATACCATTCGTTGAGTCTGTTTGTGCAGGTTTAATTATTCCAGTGGATAGAAGTTTTGATAACAGATCGTTCACATCTATTTGCCTCAATGGCTCGGGCTCAGGCTGCTGAAACTGGGAACCTGAATCAATAATCAACTTATTATAATACAGGTCTATAGTAGACATCACAATCCAAACAAACAAGTGTAGCCTGGTATGTTAACATTAGCGTATAATTCTGTTCCAGAATAAAATAAAGACATTCTTACCAGGCTGGAAAGACATTTGGTTTTGTGGCATGAAGGGTTGAGCACCAATCATCTAAAAATTCACAAGACAAAAACTAAACTTTAATTTTCCAAGTTTAACAAAAAGAAAACTCTTGGTGAGGGACTACTTGAGTAAGGAATACTTACAGGCTGAGGAACATTTGCAACACCTGGACCAAGGAATGGAGCAGGTCTAAATGAACCCTGGAAATCCGATGACATAGGGCCTGTCATATTGAAGTTAGATGCTTGAGAAACATTTTGCTGCATGGGAAACTGTTGGGCTGGGCCAGCATACGTGTTCATGTGAGGCATGTTGAAATTAGGTGGTGGTACAGCAGGGTTTATCTCACGAGCCTGACTTTGAGTTTGATTGTACGCTGTTGGATCCTGTGGTCTCAGCTGGTTTGGAATGTTTGGACCACAGTATCTTGGAGGAACTTGTGGATCAAATCTAGGCATGACAGTTGGTGCATCAAATCTTAAGGATTCAGGCTGTACTGGGTTCTCAAAATGCATCCCACCTGATGGACTGTCAAATCTAACTGCACCCTGCTGTTCATCATAAGTCATAATTCTAGCAGGGAACTGTGGCTTCTCATATCCTTGTGGACCATGTTGCATGTGAGGATTATCGAACCTTGGTGGATTAACAAATCTGTTTTGGTGCATTGGTTGGTCATAATGAATTGGGGTTTGATGGTCAAATCTCACTATGTTGTGAGGCTCTGTGTACCTCATTGGCCTGTGTGATACTGGTGGGTTGTTAAATCTCACAGGTCTTTCATGGGCTTTGGGAAATCTTTCAAAACGGTGAGGGGCATCAAAGCGATGTCCAGGATGCCTTATAGGGGCACCAGACCCATCAAATCCCCCTGTACTGCCTTCATACCGAGGGGGAGGAGCATATGGTCTTGGAGGATCATCTAATCTTGGCTCTCTCATGTGGCTAGATGGCCCATCAAAGGGAGCTTGAGAATTTGTATATCTATCAAATCGTTGAGAAATATTTGGTCCATCAATCCGGGGCGGGTTCACCAGTGCCATAGATCCTTCTGAGGAGTGCGTTGGTGTATTCCCAGGAGATACATCATGGTTTCGTCCACTTCTTCCATGTTCCAAGAAATGATCTTGCATGGAAGACCCTCTACATTTATAGGACCATCATCTGGACCTGTACCAGAGTGCACACTGTTCGGACTTTCAAATCGTGGGCTGATGTCTCCTGGGTCTTGATCCATTTCAACTGGAGATGATGACCGATCAAATGGCGGTCCTGTGGATTTTCCACAGGTCCCATCTGAGTTGACCGGACTTGGTGAATTTCTGAATGTGGAACCTGTACATGATGGAGGCCTGTTGGATCTTCTAGGATCTTCACAGTCAGGCTTTATGGCATCACCAGACATTTTATGCACTCCTGAGCTTTCACTGTATTGTTCGGTCATGTCCTGGTGAGGCTGATAGAACATTTCATCCAAAGGCGACTGCCCCTCTCTTTGCACTGTTGATAATAATTCAAGTTTAGACTATCTACAAAAACCAACAACATCAATAACCTAGGGTGTGTTCAAACATGATGTATGCCCTGATGAAATTTGAATTTGTTTTATTTATTTTTTACAATCTAAAACTTTAGGTAGCATTTCAAATGTGCTACAACTCACAGTATTTACAAACAGGACAAATCTCACCTGGACGCTGAAGCTGTGTTTTTATCAACTTAGATTTATGCTCAAGATAAGAAAGCTTCGCATCGGAGATGGCTTCTTGTGGTTTCTTTTTTGATTGATATACTCCCTCATCACACGATTCATCCCAAGAGTCAGACCGCTGTTTTTCCTCTTGATACTGAAAAAATTGGTTTATTTGATGGGCTACATTGAGAAATTCATCACTGGATATCTCGCCATCAGCAAGTTTTTTTCTAGCCTGAAATAAAAAATGTCCAGTTAAGCATTAATGTAAATTTATTATGTATTAGATAAGGACAATTTGATTACAAAACTACAAAAATAAATTGACAAACCTTCCTTAAAAGTTCCCGTTTACTTGTAAAATTAAGTGCTTCTGGTATTTGTATGTTGCTATCAACACTCAAGCGATGCGGTTTAGGTGTACGAGGTATGGGCGGTCTTTGATTAGTGGTCCAAGTCTGGCGTCTCTGGTTGCCTATTCGTCCGTGTGAGAGATCTGACTCTGACTGTTTAGGACTGTTAGGGCAGTTTATTAATCTGAATGAGGTTACATGTTCAATAATAGACAGAAAAAATATGTTTTAGTATTGACATTTAAAAGATGAAGCCACTTACGGTTTATTTTCTTCCCATCCACTCCTCCATCTCTTGCTATCTTTTGTGTCTTTATGCTCTGCAGGAGAAATTCTCAGCTGTGGTCCATCTTTCTGATCAGCAACTCTATCATCAAGTGCCCTTTTTGATCGTCTTGGTTCTGGGGCACATTTCTTGGCACTTCGTTCATCTCTAAGACTCGACTGTGGAAAAGGATCGTCGTTATGTGAATGTTTACTTATCCTAGCCTTTCCAGACTTGGGGGGTGGAGTAATACTCCTGGTTTTTCTCTTCGGAGATGGTCGCCTCTCTTTTCTTTTGGGAGAATGCAACGGTGGTGAACGTGATCTTGACCGAGACCTTTTTCTAACATTTGCTTTGTTCACTTTAATTTCTTGTTTCAGAAATGTCTCAAGTCTTTCATGCTTGTTTAAAGAGCCATTTATAAGCTTGACCCTGGTGCTGCTGGACTTCTGATGATCCAAGTTTTTGACACTTTCATCCCTAACTTTCTTCTCTGAACTTCTTTTCTTCTCTTGGACATAATCTTTTGAATCGGTCCTCTCATGCATCTGCTTATGTAGCCTTGGGTCCTTCTTATTCACTTCAGCAGTTTTTGAATGCTCAGACTCCATCCCTCTGGGTCTGACAAGGACACCTTTTCCAGATGGTGACACCGACTTGAATTTAGGCTTTTCCTCAACTGCAGAGTTATCCTTTTTTGGAATCCTCAACTTCCCCATCTTACTCTGTCTTTCAGCTGAGACTTGTCCTCTTTTTTCGTATGTAGTCGGAAAGCTTGGTGTGACCTGACTCTCCCTCTTATGCATCACTTGTTCCTTTGCATTTACAGTTGCACCGAGTCTGTTTAATCTGGGATCTCTGATTGCCATCTTTTCTGATGGTGCTGGAAGCCCAGGTTTGGTCTGTGGTGCAGGAACCGTATGCGTGACTTGGGATGAGATATTGAGACGTGCAAGAGCACCGACATGGTGGTTTGAAGAAATAGCAGGACTGACAGCCTAGAAAATTAATGTAAAAAAAGGGAGCAATTCTGTGTTTTAGGCATAAATCAAACAGTCGGAAGAATGTTGGTCAAAATGCATTAGACCAACTACAGCTCATATGCACTGCTGTTACATATCACAGAAAACTAGTTTTATAGTTCTAAAAACTGCTAATATTAACATGCAGTGCTTTCTAGTTTATCTTGTTATAAAGCACATGACTATTAAACTCACCAACTGAGCTTTCGTTTGTTCAAGTTCAAGTTCTATCTTCTTTTGCTGAAGTTCTAACAACTGCTTTTGCTTTGCAAGCAACTGTTGCCTTATCAATTGTTCTTGAGTCAAGCTTGGAGCTGGAGGTTGTGGTGCAGGAGGCTTCGGAGAGGTTTCTTCAGTCTACGCAAAGAGAAAAGCACACATTTCAGATGAATCATAGCAGTACATTTCTTCCCATCTCTAGAAATAAATAATACTAATATATAGTTAGAACTCCTTAAAATGCTTACCGGTTTTAAAAATTTTGGGTTGACATGTATGCTGGCGTTCACATTTGGTGGCAATGGTTTTATAGGCCAGGCAGGATCTACTGAGTTCACACGCACATCTAATGCATATAATTTCTTCAAGGGGAAAATTTCATCCCATGTGGAACGCAATTTGAAAAGACTTTTTCTAGTGGCCTCATCCACCTAAAGTGAAGCAAAAGAAGGGGGGAAAGAATATCTGACTCCTCCATTTATTCTCAAAGAACACTGACAAATCCACAAAGGTTACTATTAAAAAACCGTAACAAAAACTGTGATTTATTAAGTTATTACTATTAAGGTATGAAATAAACTAATCAAGGTAAAGGAATGAATTAGCACAATGCAGTATTTTAAATTAGTACAGAGCACATGACTTTTAATCAGAAGGAACACCATGGGCACAATTTCAAAAATGATGTACCTTCTCAAATACACATATAAAGGAATTGACTAGGTTCTTAGCAAACACTTCAAGGTATGCCCCTCCAACATTCTTCACTATGGAATCCACTAAGTACAAAACTGGGAGCTTCTCACCAGCAGATGCCTAAAGTGATAGAAAACTGACAAGTTTAGAAAACAACATGGGAGAAATGCACACTACATCAAATTAGAGTTTGATTGTTGAGATTATTAAATGGTTGAAGTTGAATTAAAAATACTGGCACAGAAAACAAAAACCATGCATTTTAGGGGAAGTCCATAGTTTGCAGAAAAAAAAAAAGTTCCTCAAAAATCAGATCCATCAGAAGATCAGGGAAAACTTTCTCCGATGCAGGAACAAAAATATCCATGTCCCAGGAAGAAAAAAATCTTCGATGTTCACTCTTCTCTCAAGGTTCAGTCCATCAAGTAGATACGTTTTGTTAGGCGGTCAGTGCAATTCAGTTTCAGTTATTTGCGTCATTTTTATATTTTTTAAGCAAGAAGCCAAAGTGAAAAAAAAAGGATTAAAGCCTTGTCACTTGTATTTTTTGTTGTTATTGACAAGGAATTCAACTCAGGGATCCATTTAAATTCAAGTTTAGGTTTGATCTTCATATTGGGGAAGAAAAAAAAAAATCACATCTTGGTTTTTACATGTTACACAAGTCCATAAAAATATTGACAAGTTGTAACCAACATGCACCAGTGCAGAGAGAAGCACAGTTTTTGTAAAATCCTGTAATTTTTTAAAGTATTTTTTACACATTCAGCTTTGGAATGTCAATGCAACTGTCTTTGTATTGAAGAGCACTTAGATTAGAATGAAATCAATATAGCAAACATTACCACAAAAAAATACACTGGGAAATAAAGACAAAAGGACATTTCACATGGTTTATTGTCACAGTTGTATACCATTTATTAACATTGCAGTAAATAATGGAAAATTACTCAGCAATCTAACACCCCAACCCCTTTATTGTTTCAAGTACACAGAAATTTGAACGGCGCACATTTGTATTAAAATCTTTAAATTCAGGCGTGCTCATTTTCACTGAGCAGCCCTACACGACTATCCGAACTAAAGCAATATTTCAAATATAAACATTGATATGAAAACTTTTCACGAATTTTCCAAAAATACCCATCCATCTATGTACATTGGCGGCAAACCACGTGTACCAGTTGGTGACATAACATAACTACAGCCACGAGTATGCAAAAACGTATTCCTGATAAAAATTGTTATCAAATTTGTCTTGGCACTTTATATTTAGAATCAATTCATATTTAAAAAGTTGCTATGCAACGTACACAATCAACAATGAATCGGGTCGCCGGGATGATTACTTAATACGGAAATGTCGTGTATTTCCTATCTAGGATTCATATGGATATATAGATTAATTAAACCATATGTCATTAAACTGCAATTTAGTATATACTTATATACTGTCATATAACAATATAACGTATTGTCTACGGTTACTTTGATTTTAATTAAACCAAATTGGTATTAACATGGCAGCAATACTAACGTTATATGTGAAGTCACTGGGCTGTTATTATCCGATAAGCTCATTGAGAAGGTAAAACATGGATAATTAACTTCAAGCCAAATGTGCGTCAACAGCAAGTCTGTCTTTATGAGCAGCTGTGGCCCAACAAGCAGATAAACACGCTGCTGTAACGTTAGCTGGCCTAATTTAGATATGTGGAGTGGTGTGCCTTCCCTGAGCTACAAAAACGGTAGATTCTGACCGATATTAAAAAAAATACCTGCATATGATAAACTCAATACTGGTTAACGACAATATAGTATCAAAACATGTTTTATGTAGATTTATTCAAAGTGTTAGCGAACTAACGTTAGTCGTGCTGCTGCCATGTTACGGGCCTCATGTCATGTCGTCATTGAACTAACGTTAGCCACACTCGAGCTAAAAGACGATGACTGAAACGAAAATAAATCTATTTTCATAAAAACCTTGGAAATTTGTGCTTCAATTATTGCGACGATATCCTTGGTGAACTGGATGTTTTCTTCGGCTAGAATGGTGAGCATGTTGATGTGCGGTTTGCTGTTGAAATTCAGATCCTCCAGCGAGGACTGATACTCGCGGCAGGCGTCCTCCCTCGCGCCTTCGTCCGACATCTTTGAGCCGTTGGGTCGAAGGCTGTCGCCACACAATTTAAACTATTATACAAACATTACTTGCAACACAGTCCTCTTAAACATCTGTATTTCCTCTTGGTTTCCTCTGTGCGTCGAATGTAGTGCTGTATCTCCTCGCGTCTTGCGTCAGAATAACGATATTTTCTGTTGGGATGAAGCGTTGCAAAATGTCCGTCGTACTTTAGCGGAGACCGCGCGTCATCTGAAACGTTTTATAGTTGAACGCGCGTCACTGCTTCCCGATTGGCTGCGCTGAAACGCTGACGTTTGATTGGGCGATGAAGACTTAGCGCTCAATGCCATTGGTCAAAACAGAACTATTATTTTCAAGAGGAGCCTATTAGAATTAAATAATTCAATAAATCAACAAAAATCACAACAGAGAGTACAATGTCGTCATCACCTTGATAATGAGATAAACACCGTAGGGTAATTTGTATAGAAGAGAGATTCAGCAGGTTCAAAACAATATAGACAAGAGTATTATTTTTCAATAAGCTAGAACAGACGTATGGAAATAGGTATCACTACCTGTCTGGCATTTTAATCGTCCATTTTGAATACATCAGGTTGTTGAAGTATTGGTGTACGTGACGCTGAGCAAAATGGACACGATTTTATTGGACAAACGTGTTTTTTTCTCACCCTTTTTATTATACATTTTTAAGTCAAAACTTTTATAATTAAACATGTTGAGTCTGTTTAATTATGATTACATAATATAAATGCATACGAATATAACATTCTGGGTATGTATTCATTATAATAATAAAACTGTAAATTCTCCATAAACATTTAAAAATCATTCAAACAGCTGTTTATTAACAATTACATTTACAAAACTGTTTATTTACAATTACAAAACAAATATTGTAATTCATCTCACTTAATTTTAATTCAAAATGAATTTTCAAAAAGATCTTTGGACCACTCATTCACAGACAAATTACAATTTGCATCCTGCATGTCAGACTTGCCTGAGAAACTCTCAGTAGACCCAACAATCGGCAACTGATCCACCTTTTGTCTTTTATCACTTAACCTCAGATCTATGATCTTGCTTTGAAATTCACATTTAATGTTTCCGGGGCACAGAGAGCCTACGTGTTTTTTGCTTCGTCTGGTCTTCTGTCCACATGAGTTGTTATAATAAGAAACTGGGGTTGATTGCAAACACGGTGAAAAAAGTAGAGAACCTGAACCTCCAGGCTCTGATGTGTTGACATTCCTTGGTTCATTGACTTTAGAAATCTCTGTCACATCCGAAAGGTTCATGTCCATACTGCTCTGACCAGAAGCAAACAAATCTACAGAGCAATTGTACTTCTCTTCGTTGTCATCAAACACAATACGTTCCTGCCTGACTTTGCAATTTACAGAATGGGCCTCACTTTGTGCACAGTGCCTGATATATTTGCCCTTTTCATGGTTTACTGAACAAAAGCCACAGAGGGTCTGCTCCTAGTTAATTTTTTTCTTTTTAAAGCGAGTTCTTTTTTGTTCGAAAAAGACAACCTGTTGTTTGTAGAGCGATTAAATGCACATGTAATGTCAGGACTAAAAGGAATCATCTTTTTTGAAGAATTGGTAGTGCACAAAAGAGTGTGAGTCTTATGGATCTCAGCATTGTTCATCCTAGTTTCAAGATTTTCTTGATAGTCATTTTCATTGTTCTCTTTCCAACTTATGTTGTTCACATTGCACATTGGTGAGGGCAATTTTTTGCTACAATGAGTCTTTGGAATAGTTTTTGAGATGCTTGCTGAATTTCCAATCAGAGAGCATGTATTTTGCACTTGAATCATTTGATCACTTTTACCTGAACTGTGCTTTCCTTTGTGTCAATGATCTCTGATATCCGAGGCTCCATGCTGACAAAATCTTGTAAGCTTTCGGATAAAGGTGCGTCCTCTAAATCAAGACTGTAAAGTGACTTCTCGTGTAAAGGTGCATCATATTCTTCCCTGGTTTTAGCTCTTAAAAGGCGTTCAGATTGAGTTATTTCAGTGTTATTTCCACAGAACAAGGTGCTAAGTGGACTTATAGTGTCACATGCAGTAGAACTGTTAAAATGAACTGATGATTCAAACATGTCACAGCTTGAGGAAAAAGATTTCCTGTGACTGTTCTGTGTTTCATTCTTCAGTTCATCCTGTATATAATTAACATGCTTCAATTGACTGGTGTTGCTTTGGGAAGTGCATTTACATGTTCTTGTCTCTTCATTCTTTGGTGAAAGAATATTACGATCACAGTCTCTGGACTGCTGTAACACATCGTTACTTAATTCTTCCAGGGGGAAACATAACCCAGGTGATTGCCATGCGCTTGACAGTGTGAATCCTTCATTGCTGGCTTGAGAATCCAACTTTGCACATGATGGAGGAGTGTAATCAAAACTGCTGAGTTCATTTCTTTGAGAACTTTGTGAGTCTTTCGGTTGTGATGGACAGATACTGTTGGCAGAGTGAGAATTTGCTCGCAGGAGGTTTTTAAAATAACCAATTACAGTACATCCCATCAACGACTCACATGGAGAAATGATCTGGCAAGCCACTAACTGTCCAGACAGCGGAGAAGTGGCAACATTATGAGGGACCTGTTAGGAAAGAAATGAGCTAAATGAATAAAATGATGCTCCACACCAAATTAAATGAAGACATGCTCCATACCTTCACTCCAAAAATGACGCATCTTCCTATAAAGCAGTCTTCCACAGCTTTGACAAGCAGTTGTTGAACAGTATGTGTGCCTTCAGTTTTCTCCAAATCAATACATCTGGAAACATCACACTTTATATCAGCATTGAATCAACACAAATGTTTTTTCAAGAGGTTTCAAATGTGTAAATGCATTAAAACACACCTTTGAAGGCCACCAGCAGTAATGCCAAAGAAAGGATTTAAACAGCCCCCAAATACCGTCACACCAAATATATCTTGGTTTCTGGACACTTTAAATGACAGTCTGTATCTGTAGTCAACGTTTTGTAAGTCACAAGTGAATCCACATCTTCCACATATAGCCCTAAAGATAATGATTCAGAAGTTATTCATGATTTTCAGACTTTTTAATTTAACACACACACACACACACACACACACACACACACACACACACACACACACACACACGTTGGTTTTATGGTTTACGGGGACTCTCCATAGGCGTAATGGTTTTATACTGTACAAACTGTATGTGCTATTGCCTACACCTACCCTACACCTAAACTTAGCCCTCACAGGAGGCAGGTGCATTTCTACTTTTCCCCCAAAAAACTCACTCTGTATGATTTATAAGCATTTTAAATTATGGGGACACTGAAAATGTCCTCATAAATCACCTTCTCCTTGTAATACCTATGTCATACCCATGTCATTATACAAATTTGTGTCCTCATAAACCACATAAACATGCACACACACACACACACACACACACACACACACGTTGTTTTATGGTTAACAGGGACTCTCCATAGGCGTAATGGTTTTTATACTGTACAAACCATATTTTCTATCGCCGTACACCTACCCTACCCCCATTTTTACTTTCTAAAAAACTCATTCTGTATGATTTATAAGCCTTTTGAATTACGGGGACACTGAAAATGTCCTCATAAATAACCTTCTCCTTGTAATACCTGTGTCATTATACAAATGTGTGTCCTCATAAACCACATAAACACACACACAAATAGTAATTTTGTTATAGCAGCAGTAATAGCAGTAACACATAATGATGCATTCACCAAATACATTCAAAGTTATTTGTAATAATATTTTTTTACTTAAGTTTACCACGTACCTCTTGCTTTCCTGAATTAATCTGGATAGACAGCCTTTGCAGCATGGATACACAAAACACGAGTCTTGTGTCAGAGAAAGTATTGTGCAACTCAACAGAGCCCGTTTGTTGCTCATGAATGCTTAAAATACTGACAAGGTTTACAAACGATGACCATAATACCATTATTCTATACAAGGAAATACTAAAAAAGTGAGGACTCAAAATTTAAAACACTTTTTAAGTATTTTAAAACTGCAATATATATTAAAGACATAGAACAATTAAGAAAACGATCTAACGATAAAAGGCCAGAAACAAAAAAGTGAGCTACAAAATTTGAGTTTCAAAACAAGCACGATTCTCTTCTTCTTCTATTTTATGGCGGGTTGTAGCACCAACATTAAGATGCATTAACGCCACCTACTGTAATTGATCAGAGTTTACCCTCCCTCACACAAAAAACACTCTAAATTCTCTTAATCAGCCCTGTTCTCTTGAGATAAAGAAATAAAACTATCTAATCCATAAGTAACTATATTTTTAAGCTTTAATTCATCCATTTCCATCTTTCTAAGTTCATTTTTTCATTATTTCTCGTTAATTGATATACTTTTGACAAACACAAAATAACACGTTCTACTGATTCCTCTACTCCACAGTGCTCACATAATCCTGTTGGATGTTTATTTATTATTTTTAAGGTTTTATTCAGCATAGTATGTCCAACCCTTAATCTTGTTAGAATATTTTCCTCTATGATGCTTATTTTAGTTATCCTCATTACTCCTACTTCTCGTTGTATTTCATAAATATTACGTCCTGTATTTACTGTATACCACTTATGTTGCTACTCCTTCGTGGCTATATGTTTTAATTACTGTTGCTTCATGTTTACTAAGTGAGATATTCATGACCTCCTCGATCAGCTAAACTATCAATCTTTTCATGATTCTCTTCATCGTTGGTTTCTCCCTTAATTCTCAGTGAGCTCCATCTAGCGTACAATATTATAACTTATATGGGGCTCTGTGTAGTTTTAAACTAAATTAAAATAATTTAAAATAAATTACGATCAATTTCAAACCTTAGAATGGTATTATAATGTCTGGTTTAAACGAGTAAATGTATAAGGTCATTTGTGATCTTGTTGGTGGAATAGGACTTTACCCTGAGCATTCATGTTCATACTCTGCAGATGTCTGTTGCAAAATAGATGACAAACGAGTGATGGCAGGGGTGGGAATTTATATTCATCCAAACGAATCGAATCTTTTGAATCACCAAAAGTATACTCGATACCGAATTGTTCCGTTAAAAGATTCGCTCAAAAATATGATTCACTAAAACACACCACTAAAACAAGAACGACGCTTATATATAATCTTTAATAAATATTATATTTAAGTATAAAGGCGTGTCAACTGACAGTTTTTTATATGGTTTAGAAGCCAAAGGGATATTATGATATTGTATGCAGTCACTGGAGGAACCTCGACTCTGTAGACTTGTTTCCTCGGGACACTTTAGTGTGCAAACTGAACACGGCGGGCTCTTTGATTTGGTTGTTTTTTGTTTTGTTTTGATTTCTTAGAATTGTCACAAATATGAATTTACACCCACAAATGTTGTATAGCCGACAGGACCAATGAAATATCACTTATTTAGAGACTTTGCGATGATTTTAATTCGAGAATAGCTCTATTTTTATAAATGTTAGCTCAACTGGCAGAAATTACTAGAGAAATACGAGTCATTTCTTTTAATTAATTAACATAAGATTGTTTATGTGGAGCGGCGGGAGGTAGCAATATAACAGCTAAGTTACCTTAACAAAATATTTTATTTTACTATTTATATTTTTACTCAACCAAAGCAATGAATGTAAATACATTACTAGTAACGTAACGTTAGTCGTTTAATTTCTAAATGCGATGAATACTTCAACGACAAGAAAGATTTATTTGGGACAGCATCGGGTTGTAAAGACAAAGGGGTAAGAGTTGTTGGAAATCTGAGAAACTGTTGTGCTTGTATTGATTGTGTTTGTTTCCATGGTTTTGTTTACACACTTGGTTGACATGGAACTATTAATGGTTCACTGTTTAGAAGAACAATTAATGTACACAAACAAGTAAGCGAGACTTTAAACTAGTTCCCACTGAAAACAATAGTGATTCAATCACAGAGCTTTTAAATGTTGAGGCTATAGTTAATATATTTTTCTTAGGGTGAGCTTGTTTTAACAGCGTGTTTTGGCATTTGTTTGTTTCGTTTCAGGTGTGAAATGTAAATATTGTTGTCATTAATTGGTAGTTTTTATTTGTGTAGTTTGGTTCTTGCAGATGAGAAACCACACGGACAATCAAGTCGCCTGCATCAAGGATGCTCCTCTGCAACAGACATATCTGAGAACAGAAGATGTAATGAGCCAAAAGTATGTTTTTATTACTTAGTTTATATAATATTATGACACTGATAAGCTTTGTTACACTAAGTACAAAATTAACATTTTCTATTTAAATGAAAACCAGAATAAGCAATGGATGCCAGGAGACTCCACTCTGGCGATGGATGTGGACATTTTACAAGCTATTGATGAACTGGGTCCAGAAATCATCACATTCAATAAAGATGAAAACATTAAACAAACTGAATCACTGACACTTAAGAAAAACTCTGACTTTCCACAAAATATTTGTGAGCAACAAGTGCAAAATGCAGAAAACATCAGCCCTTCTACTTCAAGTCCAGGCTCAGCGTGGTCACCATCAGAGCGCAAAAGAACCAGAACACAAGCCAAAAAAGAGAACGACTGGAAGGATTTGGCCCAAAAGCTTTTGTTCAGTGAAAGCAAAAAGACTGAAGCAGGAGGACGGGCCTGTGGCCGTGAGATGAAATGTGACCAGGAATATTCTTCACCTCAAAAGATTATCAACTCCATGAAAAAAACACTTAAAGTAGCAAACAGCAAACAAAAGTTAAAGTTCCGAAGAGCTACCAGCCCAAATGACTCTGTCAGTACCTCCAAGGACTACATTCTGTTCAGTCCAACAAATATGGCTGCTGCTAAAGAGCGATCCATGTTGCAGCAGCAGAAGAGATCAATGAAAACCCTTTCCGTCTCTGTACTGACCCCTCCTCCTGGACTGGATCTCAGTGTCCTCGGTGATGCTACACTACCAGATGCAGGTAGATTTTCCACTGTTCCATTTAAAGAAGTGACTTAAACATTCAGATTTTCACTAACAGGAAGAATTGTCTAATTTCATCATTCATGTTATATTATTCAGCCATTACTCCCATCTTCAATGCTGTATGATCTTTCAGAAGTCATTCTAATATGCTGATTTGCTGATCAAGAAATATTTCTTATTATTGTCAATGTAAAAAAATGTGTATTGCATAATCATTTAGTGAAAACTGTGATACTTTTTTTCAGTATTCTATGAGAACAGAAAGTTCATTAATTGAATTTAAATTACTTTCTGACTCCAAATTTGTTTTAACTTTTGTGGCATTTTGTTATTGAATACAACAATAATTCAAATGCTGATATGTGAAATATTAATTCAGTTTTTGCTGTTTATTATACCAAACAGCACAAAGCATCCATATGGGACGTCCTGCCGATCAGTCAGACAAGCTTTTGCTCTCTAGTTGGGGTCTCCCTAAACCTGTTCTGGAGAAATACCAGAGTCTTGGTGTTCAGAGGATGTTTGAGTGGCAGGCAGAGTGTTTGACTTTGGGCAAAGTGTTGGAGGGGCAGAACCTGGTATATTCTGGTAAATAGCTGTTTTTATTCTTGTTGACTTCAAATGTTTTGTTTGTTTTAGTCTTGTTTTCCTGAGAAACAGCAGCTGATCAAATACTAAATATTGAAGTTATAACCGCTTGTGATTACGTGATACTTTTCTAGAATATATGTAGTTATCAATTTTTCCCAGTTTAAAATGTACAGTTTTACATTTTCTTTTTTAAGCTCCAACCAGTGCAGGAAAAACGTTGGTTTCTGAGCTGTTAATCCTGAAGAGAGTTTTGGAAACAAGACAAAAGGCCATGTTCATTCTTCCGTTTGTGTCTGTGGCTCGTGAGAAGATGTTTTATCTACAGGTTGGTTCCCATCTGATGAGTGCATCATATATAATTGTCAGTTATCTCAGTTGGCCCACTGAATAATCATATTTTGTATTTTTCTTCTTCAACTGTGAGTGCATAGTACAGAATATACACATATAATTGTTGAATTCTAAATTTAATATGCCTTTCAATATACATTTAATAATTTTGTTGATGATATTTTACTAATATTATGCTTGCCATTTCCCCACAGAATGTATTTCAGGAGGCAGGGGTCAGAGTGGAGGGGTATATGGGTAACACTTCAGCAGCTGCTGGGTTTTCAGCTCTGGATGTAGCTGTTTGCACAATAGAGAAAGCCAATGGACTCATCAACAGACTTATTGAAGAAGACAAATTAGACCTTCTTGGTAAAATAATGACTTTTTTTAAACCACTTAAGTTTTTTACTCTTAAAGGTACACTTTTAAAAGTAAAATTTCACCCAATTTGCAGGAATTGTTGTGGTTGATGAGCTGCACATGGTTGGGGACTCTGGTCGTGGATATCTGTTAGAACTTTTGCTGACTAAAATCCAATACATTGCCCAAAAAAACACAGCAAGGTATGTGATAATGCAATGTTTAAGCCAATGATCCTCCAGAAATGGTCCTAATAATCAGTTTCTCTGGTGAAAATGAACATTGATTATATTTTAAGGGGTTCTGCTCAAAGTGCCTCTGCTGGTGTGCAGATTGTTGGTATGAGTGCCACACTGCCAAACTTGGACCTTCTTGCTCGCTGGTTGAATGCTGAGCTGTATAGCACTAACTATCGTCCTGTGCCACTGATGGAGTGGGTCAAGATAGGCACAAATGTCTATGATGGATCTATGAACCTGGTCAGACAGTTCACCCCAGCTCTTCCCGTAAAGGTCAGAGTTTGACATATTTGTTGGCCTCTGAAAACTGAATAAATGTACCACATTTACCTGCTAATGTTTACTATTACAAGATAAGATTACTATTACCCTTCTGTCTGTAGGGAGATGATGATCACATTGTCAGCCTCTGCTTTGAGACCGTGCAGGATGGACACTCTGCACTGCTGTTCTGCCCTTCAAAGAACTGGTGTGAGAAACTAGCAGACAGCATTGGAAGAGAGTTTTACAATCTTCATCACAAAGGTTTACAGATATATGAAGTTGTATGCTTTTTACTATTCAGGTATCCGTTATGCTTTAATATGATTTGCTTTTGCAGAAATGCAGTCAGGCTCTGGAGTGCAGAGTATATCGCTGAATCAGGAAAGTCTCCAGGATGTTGTCGCCCAGCTCAAGCGTACTCCCGCAGGATTGGACCAGATGCTTCAGCGAACGGTTCCCTGGGGGGTGGCCTTCCATCATGCAGGTACATGTGATTACATGATTCATTTTGGAGTAAACATTACATTTTAATCAGAGTTTTTAGTAAGCTTTATGAACACTTTTTCAGTTTTTGTATTATTTGAAAATAAGTTAAAAAAATAGATATAATGATAATAATTAAATAAATGATCCTACTGCTAGATAAGAATGTAATTAAGTAGATAATTTAAATAATACAAAATGTCAAAAAATATTTAAACGATAAAAACTTAATTTATTTTTGTCATTTGAAAAAGTGTTTTCCATTGTGTTTCCTTGTAATCCTTGTTTTAGGTCTGACGTTTGATGAGAGGGATATTGTAGAAGGTGCTTTTCGTCAAGGATACATTAGAGTGCTAGCTGCCACCTCCACCTTGTCATCTGGTGTAAATCTGCCTGCCCGACGTGTGATTATCAGAACCCCTGTTTTTAATGGTCACTTGTTGGACATTCTAACCTATAAGCAGATGGTAGGACGAGCAGGCCGTAAAGGAGTGGACACCATGGGTGAGGGCTACAGGTTTTCAGTCTCAGAACTACTCTGTAGTTTTGTATTTTTGAAGTGGTAATTATACATTTTGTGACGTATATTATTATGTTATATATTATTGTTATATAATGTACACTACTGATAAAAAATCAGGGACACATTAAATTGATCAAAAGTTACAGTTTTTGACGTTCCATTGATACAAAAAATGAATTTAAAACAGTGCTGTCAAACGATTAACCGTGATTAATCACATCCAAAATAAAAGTTTTTGTTTACATAATATATGTGTGTATACTGTGTATATTTATTATACATATATAAATGCACACTCACACAGTATATATATTTGAAAATATTTACATGTATATATTTATAAATATTAAATACATTAATATACAAATATAACATACATTTCTTGAATATATATACGTGCATGTGTGTGTATTTATATATCCATAATCAATATACACAGCACACAAACATACATTATGTAATCAAAAACTTTTATTTTGGATTCACTTAATCGTGTGACAGCACTAATTTAAAATCATCAAATAATAAAAATATTTATTTTGCGGTTTCCACAACAATATTAAGATCCACAATCTTTCTTCAAAATCTTTAAAAGTATTACAGTTAATGGTGATGTAATGATCTGTGTTGACTCAGGTGAGAGTGTGTTGGTCTGTAAAGAGGCTGAACGTGCGAAGGGCATGAGCCTCATCCAGGGCTCGCTCAAGCCTACCAGCAGCTGCCTGGTGAAGCGGGAGGGTGAGGGCGTCACTACCAGCATGCTCAGGGCCATCCTCGAGGTGTGAATGTCTTTCTCCTTCTAGTATGTTGTATGATACTGTATTGGGTGATGTACAGGATTTAATTTCATTATTTCGCCTGAAGATCATCGTTGGAGGAGTCGCCAGATCACCACAGGATGTGAGGATGTATGCTTCTTGCACTCTTCTGGCAGCCAGTATTGCAGCCGAACAGCCACGTGAGGAAGAAGCTGAAACAGAAGCTCGAAACAAGGGGGCTATTGAAGCCTGCATAGAGTGGCTGATGGACAATGAGTTTATACAAATACAGAAGGAGGGAGATGGTAATTTATTAAAACAATAATAAATAATAATACAATCATTTTGTGGTTTGTGATAGATTTTGATAATTGTCTGTCTCACAGTGGAGAGGTACTGCCCCACGCATCTGGGTTCTGCGACTCTGTCCTCATCTTTATCACCCCCAGAAGCCCTGGGGATTTTTGCAGATCTTCAGAGAGCAATGAAAGGATTTGTGTTGGAAAATGATCTCCATATCCTCTATCAGGTATACAAAACAGTTCAGTTTATCATTTGTTACACAGATTTGTTCTTTTTATAAAAAATATGGGTTATTAACAAAATCGTGTTATGCATTTTTAAGATAACACCTGTGTATGTGGACTGGACTACAATCGACTGGTACCAGTTCTTCTGTCTGTGGGAGCAACTACCGTCTGCAATGAAACGGGTGGCTGAGATGGTGGGCATCCAAGAAGGTTTCCTGGCCCGCTCCGTTGGTGGCAAATTAATTGCTAAAACAGAAATGCAACGCAGACAGATGGCCATTCACAAACGGTATTGTGTATTTTCTTAATATCGAGTTATCGAGTGCTTCAATTAATGTTTACAGTTAAGTAGCAGTATGTTGATGTGAAATTGTTTTTTTGTGCAGTTTTTTCACAACGTTAGTTCTCCATGACCTGGTAAGCGAAGAACCACTTGGAGCTGTCGCAAAGAAGTATGGCTGTAGCCGAGGACAGCTTCAGTCACTTCAGCAGTCTGCCTCAACATATACAGGTACATTGACATCTCTGTGAGGATGTAGGCATGGGCTTGCTTACTTGTCAATATGAGATAAACAATGCCAGAGTTAAAAATTTGGCAACAATTTTTTTCAGGTATGGTTACAGTCTTCTGTAATCGACTTGGATGGCACAACCTAGAGCTGCTTCTGTCCCAGTTCCAGAGTCGTCTGAGTTTTGGAGTCCAGAGGGAGTTGTGTGATCTGGTTCGTATTTCTTTACTAAATGCCCAGAGAGCACGTACACTCTACAGCTCTGGGTTTGTCACAGTGGCAGAGGTGGCCAGAGCTGATGTTAATGAGTTGGAGAAGGCCCTCAGGAAAGCTATCCCTTTCAAAAGGTAATGAAACCAGGAGATGATCAGCCTAAAAGGTGTATTTGATGTATTCTTATGTTTGATAACTAAGCTTTTTATTTACTGCAGAATGTGGCCATTTTAGAGATTTATTATTGGCTGATATTATAAAATGATAAATACATAGATTTTTGGTAGATTTTTTTAAAAAATCACCATTGCTGTTGTTGAACTGATAATTTAAGTTAATACATTACAATGTTGTGATACATAAATTCACTTGTAGCATTTCAAATGACATATTTTTTGTGTTTTATTTTATTTAGTTGGGCATTAATTTAGTTTGTGTTATGGTTACCATCCACAACGGTTTATTGTAATGGACATAATTTGAATATTGGTTCATCCATAGATACATTTTAGTCATACTGTGATAATTTGAATCTCTGCAGCTCCAGGCAGGCGGTGGATGAAAGCGAGGTAGAGGCTCAAGAACGTAAGAGCATGCGCTGCATCTGGGTCAGCGGGAAAAAGGCCTTGACTGAAAGGGAGGCTGCTCAGCAAATTGTGGCTGAGGCCCAGCTGCTCCTCCAGCAGGATTTGGCTCTTCTTGGGGTGGAATGGAACCCAGCATCCCTCGCAACAAATACCCAGCCAGATTCCCATTCACCCGAGGAATCAGCCAACAAAAAACCTCTACAGTCTATGTCAAGGGGCCCAGAACATGAAGAGGGGCAAAATGTAACCACAAATTTGGACAAACAGAAGTTGTTGGTGGATAAACATTCTGACAGTTGTTCCCATCCTCCTTTGAGGCCATTAGAGGTCACTACTAATTCAGAAAAGCCAATGGATATTGACTCAGGTGTCTCATCTGCTGACTGTCAGCCTGCTAAGAAATGTGAACAGCAATCAAGTACATTGCATAAAGTTCTCAAATCAATAAATGCGAAAGGCAAGGGCTGTCAAAATAACCAAACAGCTGAGTCATCGGATTGCTCTTCAAAATCACTTCAAAAGAAATTAGGACACAATACCTGTATAAAAAATGCCTGCAACTCTGGCAGTGACCATAATTGTGTATGTCCAGTTTCGAAACGTAGAAGGATGGATGTTGGGGACGCTGATGCACTACCCACGGTCAGTAAATCAAAAACACCAGCTCTAATCTCAAAAGACCCTAAACTAATATCAAATGTTGAAGAGCTTTGCTTTAATAAACCTGAAACTGACTGTAGAAAAGATCAAAATAAGATGAATCTCCAGTCATCCACTGCTGCACTGAACCAAGTCATTGAGTCAAACTCATATGATCCACAAAAGGGTGGGGAAACCCAAGATGTCACTACGAAAAAGTGCACATCTAAAAGTAGACATTTAACTCAAAATGAAAAGCGAGAAACTGTTACTCACAGTTTCAGGAAAATCAGCAGCAGGGATAAAACTGGCTTAAAGATAAACACCAGAGTTAAACATGATTTAGTATGTTCTGAGAAGCTTAGCTCTCCTGACTTGTACACAAATGGATCGGAAGAGTTCGGTGATAGTTTTCAACTTGATACACAGACTGAGAAAATGCTTCAAGGGGATGATTTTTCACTTGGCATTGGTACTTTAAATATTCTCAAAGAAAATATCAATCATGTTGATTCAGAAAGTGAGATAAAAGTTGTCAACCAGGCATCTTTCCCGGAAAATGAGAATCAAACATCTAAAAACCAAAACAAAGACCCAGTTGAAGGTTTATCACCTCATAAGAATAGCCTGGCCACTGAATTCAAACCGAAATATAACATCTCGCTTACTGACAGCCAGTTGGAGAATATTTTAAATTACAGTAATCAGGTTACTGAAGAAGAATCAAGTTCCGATAAACCTGCTGAGCAAATGGAAAATCATGAGTCCTCTGATCATATTACTGACAACAGCTTCAACCGGAGCAGCAGTTTTCTGTTTGACAGTCTCTATGACAACTCCATCTTGGATGCCATGGAGGAGGCCGCAATGGATCGAGACAACAAAGAAGAACAGGTGGTTGAAGCGCATGCTAATTCAAATGGCTCTTCTCCGGAACTTATTCCGGAGAGAAAAGATGCTGTGTCAACAGATCAGGAAGCAATCCAATGGGGCGAATCATCTTTCAACCTTTCAGAATGGGGAGATTCACTACTTATTGGAGAGCAATACCTTAACAAAATGAACAACGCTGTCAAGGCTGGTGATGGCCCAAGATTGGGTACAGAGAAGCACAGTTATACAGATGATATTGTGCCTGAACTACATGTATCACAAAGCAATGAGCCTCAATCAAGTGTTTCAGCTGAAAGACGTCAATTAAATAGTTCATCGTTTCACATCAGCCCAGGAATGCAGGACATTTTTGACAAGTGGTCTGATCAGTTTTCAACCCTATCTGAGATTCCAGGGCAGTCAAATTCAACTGAGGTGGAACCAAATGCTGCTGCTGCTGTTGTCGAAAAAGCTGTATCCCCAGTAACAAACCATGGAATTGACCAGGGAGGTCCAAGAAACTCAAGAACAGAAGATTTCGTGGCTAAAACAGTGACTCACAATGACCTTGTTCCTCCCACGCCAGTTTCTGAACCAAGCACACCACGCGTTAAAATGACCACTTCAGCTATACAATCACCTCTTAATGTCACCAAGCACAGGTCTGAACTGGATCCAAATTCTAAATATAGTTCCCAGAAAGATTGTCAGTCTTGTTTGAGGACAAACGCAGCATCAGAGTTAAACATGTCTCTGGCTGATGAGGGCTTTACGAGACTTTCTCAGTGTAAATCCCTTCCTGCTTCAAACTCCTCCAGTCCAGAAACATTCTCCATAATTGATGTGGCAAGTGATAAAAGGCTTTTCCATACATTTATAAAGGAGTGGAAAACAAAGGGCAGATTTTCTCTTGCTCTTGCCTGTGAGAAGATAGACAATACCTCAGTGCAAGCTGAGACAGTTATAGGTGGAAAATTCAAAAAACGTAAGACTTCATAAAATGTTGTTTCCTATATGTTGTTTTAGTATCCCAATATACGAAAATGTAATATCCAGATATTCTCCAGTTTATAAACTTGTGTAATCTGTTTGAAGCTACTACCCCAATGAGGAAAAGAAAAGATGGCTTCCTTCTTAAGGGATATGAGGATCTTGTTGTCATTGGCGTATCTGTGTGCTGGGGAGCAAAAGATGCTTATTTTGTGTCTCTACAACAGGAGCTGTCAGACACAGGTAGGAAATATGTAATTGTGAACTTTTTGACCAACTTTAATGAGCTTGTTCCTTTGAATGCCTCTAAACCTAATGCTATTCTTGTCTTTTGACAGATATAAGTGCCAGCTTAGCTCCACCACCTCTCGATGAGACTCTTACAGTTGAGGAGCGGCTGAAGCAAATTCAATGCTGCTTGGAAAAAGAATCAAGTGTGATGGTCTCTTATGACTTCATTCATGTTTACAAGACACTTTTACTCACATGCGAGCTTGCTATGCGTGGCACATTTGAAGACCCAAAGGTTGGATAGAATACTGTCAAATTGAAATAAAAAAGATCACCCTTTCTATTTAGAATTTGACGGGGATAGGATATCTAACTACATTCAATTCTTTGTCCTTCAATAGATTGCATGCTGGCTTCTGGATTCAAGCGCCAAAGAGCGCACTCTCCACAACATGGTATCCAGCTTTGCTACTGAGGATCTCCTGATGCTGGAAGGAATTAGTCCTGGTCAGGGTGTGCTGAGTTTAGGGATCTATGGAGATGCCAGTCGACCTGGACGCTACAGAGCTGCTGTTGAGTCTGTTCTGGTCTTCAGGGTCATGACGCAACTCAACTGTCTTCTTGAAAAGATGGTTTCTTGGGTAGAAACAACATTTGAGCCTTTCGATTTGTCTGTATCAGGGGTGTCCAGTCCTGCTACTGGAGGGCAAGCGTCCTGCAGAGTAGGAGCACCTACACACTTGCATGGAAATTTCTAGTAATTCTGAAGACCTTGATTATCTGGTTGAGATGTTTTTAATTAGATTTGAGATAAAATCTGCAGGATAGTTGCACTACAGGTGCAGGATTGAACAAACCTGGTCTATATTTAAGTTGGTGATATAGATACTAATTATTTGATGTCTTGTTCTTTTCTTTGCTAGACGTATTCAAGAAAGTAGAGATGCCCACCCAGTACTGCCTGGCGTTGTTGGAGCTAAATGGAATTGGGTTTAGTGTTGCTGAATGTGAGGCTCAGAAACATGTGATGCAGGCCAAACTAAGTGCTCTTGAATCCCAAGCTTATCAGCTAGCAGGACACAGCTTCTCATTGACCAGTCCAGAGGATGTAGCAGAGGTTATCATTATCTCCGTTTAAAATAATAAAGGCCTTATACATTTACCCATATACAAATTCATTATCCTGTATGAAAAACTTTATAATCCTCCATCTCAACTTGTACAGGTGTTGTTTCTTGAGTTGAAGCTGCCTCCCAATGGAGATTTAAATGCTCCAAAGAATAAGAAGACGCTGGGCTACACTAGGAGAGCTGGAGCCCGTATCAAACTTTCAAAACAGTTCAGCACAACTAAGGTACGTTCTGCAGTGTCAGCTCTTTTCTGTGATTTAAACTTATGGTATGTACTTCCTGAATAAACTCTTTTCTTATTTCATCAGGATGTTTTAGAAAAGCTCAAGCCACTGCATCAGTTACCAGGTGTTATTCTTGAGTGGAGAAGGATCACAAATGCTTTGACAAAAGTGGTTTTCCCCTTGCAACGAGAGAAGAAGTGGCACTCACATCTGAAGATGGACAGAATACATCCAATCTCACAGTCACACTCCGCCACAGGTGTGGAGCATGAAGAAATACCCTTTAAACTTTATATATGCATTATCTTGGGACAGTATTTGAACGTTTGAATATTTCTCTCACATAGGGCGTGTGAGTTTTACTGAACCAAACATTCAAAACGTCCCAAAAGATTTTGAAATTCAGATTCCAACACTTATAGAAGAAAGTCAACCATCACAGAATTGTGCAAGCAAGATGTGGTACAGCCTTATATCATTGCAGTGTTTTCCCCCTTTTTTACTCTATATAGCAAAATACATATCATACATGTTTAAAATTGTTTATTTATTTCAGGGGTAAACGATCAAAGATAACCCGGCAGTTGGCACCGCTTTTAAGGGTATCAGACAAATCACCAGAAAAAGGGATGCCATTTTGTGTCAGCATGAGGCATGCTTTTGTTCCTTTTTCAGGTATGAAACTTTATTATTGAGGGGTTTGGTTAAAGCGGAGATAATTTAAATGGATATCTGTATGATTATATAAACATTATTTATGCCACATTTACATGCTTTCTGTTTTAATCTTGTACATGTATTCAGGAGGTCTGATTCTGGCTGCTGACTACTCACAGTTGGAGCTCCGCATTTTAGCTCATCTGTCCCGGGACAGGCGGCTCATCCATGTGCTCAACTGTGGTGCAGATGTGTTTAAAAGCATAGCAGCAGAGTGGAAAATGGTAGACTCTGCTTCAGTTGATGATAATATGAGGCAACAGGCCAAACAGGTTTGCTACATTAGAATATATTTACATACATTTTCATGTACAAGCATTCTAAAAGCAGTTTTTTTTATGTAAATGACTACAGTGGTCATTAGCACAATAATATTATCACTTGCAACTGATGATTGAAATTGTATTTGTTGTCACTAAAATCTCAATTTTTGTCAATAGATTTGTTATGGAATAATCTATGGCATGGGAGCAAAGTCTCTTGGAGAACAAATGGGCATCGAGGAGAATGATGCTGCTCGTTACATTGAGACGTTTAAATCCAGATACACTGGTAAATGACAATTTACTATTAGTGCCTAGTCAAAAAAAAGTGTGAAATAATGATGCCATTTCTTATTTTTCTATAAGGCATACAGAACTTTCTGCGTGAAACTGTGCGGAAATGTGGGAAAAATGGTTATGTGCAGACATTACTCGGCAGGAAGCGTTTTTTGCCTGGAATAAAAGACCCAAATGTGTACATAAAGTCCCACGTAAGTCTTCGTGATTCCTCGATAGAATATACCTGGAGTGGAATAAGTGTTTAATTCCTGTCCTCATTTTTTAGGCAGAGCGACAGGCAGTAAACACAACCGTGCAGGGTTCTGCTGCTGACATTGTCAAATTAGCAACCATCAACATCCAGCATAGATTGGAGGCAGCGTTTCCTGGAGTTCCCACATCACACCAACACCCTCCAATCAGATTGAGTATGACCAACTTCTTATTACAGCATTTTCACTATTAAATGTGAGATGTGAATTGAATATATAATGTTTTGTTCAGGTGGTAGGCACAGAAATCAGTGTAGGCCCTCTCGAGGAGGCTTTTTTATACTTCAGCTGCATGATGAACTCATCTACGAGGTTGCAGAGGAAGATGCCATTCAGGTAATTAAGACTAGTCTTTCTAATTATTGCATTTACCCTGTAATAGAAGAAAAGTTCAGTGGTGATAAGTCTAATAGTATTGCTTTTACAGGTTGCACAGATTATGAAGCGAGAAATGGAGAGTGTCGTGAAATTGTATGTAAAGCTCAGAGTAAAAGTCAAAGTGGGTCCGAGCTGGGGTAACCTTCAAGACTTGGACATTTAAAACATCCTTTACCTTTATAGTGTCCTTTACTCTACTGTTACATGTAAATGACTGATTGAGACTATGAATTACTTGAACGGTTAAAACACTAAATGTGCTGATGTATTTTTTTTTTTAAATGTATGCAGTAAATGTTTTTAATTTGAAATAAAACTCAACAGATGCTATTAAGTGTGAAGAAACTTGAAATATCTGTACATTGTATTTAAACATTTGTTGTAGACAAGATGTTAATGAATTAAAAAGACCAAGCATCAGACATTTCAGTTTCATTGTTTTTATTAAATACTTTTTTCTCTCAATTTACTGTTGTGTTGTTACTTGTCGAAGGGTTTATTTTATGATAGGAAAGTACGGACTGTGCCTTTGACCAATCCTCTGCATATGGGGCACTTGCGTAAAGAAGGCGCACACTCTTTGCAGACCACTAAGTGACCACAGGGGATGAAGACGATGTTGACCTCCTTGTCCATGCAGACTTTGCATGTGCGCTCTTCTTGAAGTCTCCTCAACTGTTCCTCCATAGGCAAATCTGTGAACATGATGGAAAGAGTCAATCACTTTATACAACCTCTCTGTTTCAGAGTGGGATCTAACTGATTCCCTTAGTGTGATGATGGCTAGAGATAAAAAGGGGCAAAATCAAAAGAAAACCTTTTCTCATGTTTGAATATACCTGAAAGATCTTGACTCGGTGATGCAGCTTCATTTGTCTGGGCTGAAATTGCAGTAAGAACAAAAAAAAAATTGGTTGTCAATATAATGTTGTGATTCTATTTGTTGTGGATTTGTCCCTACTCATTTTATGATCTTTACTAAAGGCATCACCTTTTTTTTTTATGTGATTCAAGTGTTCCTATCTACTGGCCGTGCAGTTTCACTCTGACAGACTAACAACATGTAACACTGAAAATGCACAGACACTTTCTCATATCGGATTCATTTATTACATACCCATCAGTTCTCTCAGCAGGTACACATCATTCTTCTTTATCCAGTTGCGGAAGACCTCTGCTGCAGCGTTTCCTTTCGACAGGACTAAATCAATGAGCTGCCCTGTCTGCTGCTTGACTGAAGTGCAGTTACGAATAGTGTCATACTCTTTCTGTGAGATGACGTTTTCTTCCAGAAGATGATCCATTAAGCTCTGGACACTTTTTAGACGCTGTGCCAAAGCAGCATGATGCTTTTAAGGAAAGTAAAACCATCTGTAAAGAAACACAATGAGTGTTCGATTCAGTCAAGTCAAACTCTTGAATCATTAGACACTTGGTAGAAAATGCATTTTGTAAAAATACCTGAAGCCATCTCCTCCGCAAGAAGCTCTCGCTCCTCCTCTCTCTTCTCATCTTCTGCACTTAGTAAATCAGAAACCAATTCTTGAACGGTTTTGTAATTTTCTCCACTTGTAAGAATTTTGCTCTGGACTGTTTGCTTCACCAGGCTACGTTCAAATCCCATCTCTAATGCAGCCTTCACCACGGGATTGTTCATCATCACTGCATCTTCTGAACGGTCTTCTCCAGGACCCAGGTGTACAACTACACAGTTTAAAAAACACATTACTCAGAGTAAACTTGACTAAAATTAATGAAGACAAAACATGACAAAATGTAAAGGAAATTAGCATCACATGAAGGTCAACTCAAAAGAAAACTTACCAGGTGGATCAACAAATTCTCTTGAGTTGCTGTCTCCATTATTCAAAAGCTGTAAAACGTAAACTAGGTAAGATATCCATCAGTGTTCACTGTAATGTTTGAATATCAATTGACACCAGTATTTTTAACATACCTGTTCAAACAGTCTTGGAAATCTTGCTTGAATCTGATGAACAAATTCTTGGCCCTTTTCTTGCAACAAGTATTCACATCTAGAAGAACATGCATGCATAATTAATATTCACATAATGTCATCATGGGACAGAAAATGATGCCACTTTTATTTACCTTGGAAACCACTTAGCATGTTCTACCCATGGATCATCTCCAGATTCCCAACATCTGAGTCCACCATCACAACAAAAGCACTTCACGTCATCGTTACGACCTACCAAAACAAACAGAAAGAAAGAATCCTAAACATGAGGATCGAAGCACAAAAGTAAACACTTGAATGACTTGTAATATCATCAAGACTCTTACCAACATAGTAAAACCCAGCTTTAGCCAATTGGTCTGGTCGAACCGGTATTCTTGAGGGCCAGTTGACAAATGTGAGCAGCCGTTCTTCACACTGTTGCATTGCTGAATTGGATACATTGAAAAGGCCGCCACCAGATAACGGTAAATTATCTGCACGGTCACCTCGAACAAAGCGGCAGTTGGGATAATGCCTCTGGTGCTCAGATACCGCCCGGTCTCCTGGTTCCCAATTGCTAAGCTGGCCGCCACAACTGAAGCAAGCCACCCTGTCGCCCTGGCCAAGGTAGTAGAAACCAGCTTTGGCGAGCTCAGCTGGAGTTACTGTAGCAAGAGTCCAATTCTTAAACGTATCAAGGCGCTCCTGTTCCCGATGCATACTGGGATTGTGACAAGCCGGCGGTCTCTGGTGAGACATATCCTCCACTCCCGGGAGGAAATGGGACTGGAGAGTGCCAGGTTGCTGAATCCCATGTTTAGGTAACCCACCTGTTCCTCTATTTGGCCTGAAGAGGATACTGCAGTGGTTGATGCTCCTGTGGTTGCAGGGGCGGACAGCTGCAGGATGGCTATATTGCGAAGTGGGGAAAAGGCTGAGTGGGATGATGAAAGGAGGTTTGCGGTGGTGGGTAAACTCTGGATGAAGCTGCAGTTGGGAGACAGCTGTTTGTGGCGCTCGGCAGGGCAGTCGCCAGACTGCCAGTTGTCAGCGGTCATATTGCAGCGGAAACACTGGACACGGTCACCTACTCCAGTGTAATAAAAGCCAGCGCGAGCGAGACTCCTCTCCGTCACTGGCGCAGTGGTGGGGAACTTAGCATACGTGGATATACGAAAGAGTTCAGATGAATTATCATACTGTAAATCTGCAGGGCCACTATTGCGACACAAACCTCTCAGGAAAGCACTGTTTTGTATAATTTCCATTTTTAAAAAATTAGGGGAAAGGGATGTCCAGCAGAGAGAAAGACTTGAATACCCTGTGTGTGTAGAGGATGAACTGTGTTAACAAGGCAAACAAAGACTACACAAACATCTAACCCCTTAGGAAAAAAAATTCCCCGTGTTATTAAAACATGACTCGATTACACTAAAGAAGGGTTCCGTCGCAGAACTGGAGACGTGCACTGAACTAAAACTGCAAGAACATAATGTGACGCATAACACAAGCCACCTCAAAAAAGCTTAGATTTTCCTCCAGGGCAGCTCTTGAAGCTCATCCTGGATCACTAAGAAATACACCACAAATACACGGACCAAAACACATTTTTAAATGGCAAATGGCGGTCATTTTAGACCTTAACATGTAGTCAACATGAAATCAAACATAAAAAACATTAGAAATGTGACCACAGGGTGTTTGCCAATTCAAGCCTTTCTCTCTGCTGGATACCCCATGACAGGTGTCTAGTCGTCCATGACAGAACGCATAATTATATTATTAAATAATTTTATAAAAAAAATGAAATGAACTCTTGAACAGATTAAAGGTTGACGTAGGAGGTCTGCACTTCCTTTCTCATATGATGCAGGAACCTGAAAATAACAAGAGAGCCATATGATTAATTAACAGGTTTAGATGAACGTCTTGCTTTTCCCAACATTAAAGGCAAAAAGGGTACAGTTAAACACATAAGTGGCTTTTATTAGACGTCTACAAATCATGAATGAATTTTTTTTTAATTAAAGTTGACATGAAACAGAAGCTGCAATTATCATTTATGCCCTATTGTGATGTTTTTTATTATCTTGAAAATGACAAAAACATTTTACATGACATTAGTTTTTGTGTTATAAAAACAAATTCTCTAGACAAACTGCATAAAATTAGATTGTTGTTTGATATGTAATGAATAAAATAATGCAATATACCATTAAAAAGTATGAACTGTAACTTTGTTTAGCTAAATATTTTATTCTTCAATAATTAACTTTAGAATTAAACAAAATAAATGACAATATATTGTAAAATAAATAAATAATGAAATGTACAGAAATATGACGTACAAAAATAATGATTTTATTAAGAGTTTGGCTATGGAAGCAACCATATGTAACTGAATGAATATTACAGGTCAGGCTTAAAATGCAGTGCTCAGTTTTATACAATAACATGAGGTCCTTACACTATCTCTTTGTATCTATCAAAAGTTGAAACCCCCAGAACAGAGATGGGCAGCATTGATAGTGACTAGGGCCAGCACTTTTCATATCATAAGAAATGATAGCCTTTTTATTTTAATCATCAGATCGCAATTCATATATTTTCGTCCCTCAAATCTCCAAATCATTATTTGTTGTGCCATTTAAGAGTTATGACCTTAGATGTGATACAATTTAATTTAAGATTTAATAAGGACCCTCGGAAACCCAATTCAATTTAAACATTTCTGCCATTTTCTGCCAAAACATTTTGTTGACTATGCATTTTACCTTTGAAATGTAAGGCAAATGCAACTCCGTTGTTGTGCCCATTTTCTACCCCCTGCCAAATTATTACCTCTCTTGAAATCGCTATCTGATAATTGCCTAATCCTAACCCCTCCACCACACCTAACCATAAACCTACCAATTCTAGGGGGTAATAACATAGACATATGAGACCCTCTCTGTAAAAACCCAGCTGAAGTCATTTTTTGTGAATTGCTGTTTTGTACAAAAAAATCATCCTTCGTATGGTAAAGAACGTTCTGTGAAAATTTAACCTTTATATCTTTAATATTGACTGAGTAAGGTCATGTCAAAATGAAATTATAGTGAAATTAATGGTAGAAATCAAACTTTGATGCTTATTAGATTTAGACAGTTAGATAGATAATTCGATTTTGAGACTTTAGCCTGGGTTTTCACAAAGAGGGTCACATATACATATATATGGCTGTGCAATTAATCGAATTCGATTAACATGTGCATCTCGTCAGTAAAGCCGGTTTCTTTATCAGCAGTAAATCTCCTGTCACCTGTTTTCAGATGGTGACTGCAGTTACTACACAGAGTAGTAAGATTCAGATCCACTCAACAAAGATCCAGTGGTCTGGTGATTTAAATGAAATTGTTCATTTCAGATTAGGTTTCCAAACAATCCAAACATGTGGCTACCCTTAAACTTGGTAAAATGGTAATCCCTTTACCATATTGACCTTTGGTCAGTTTTTCATTTATTCTTGCTAATGTTAGTGAATATTCTCAAAGTGCGCTGAAAAAAAACGTTGAGTGGCTGGAAACCAATGACCTGTGCAGGTTGTGTAGATTGTATTAATTCATCATAACCCGAAAGCAATCTTTCCGTGGGTAACTTTTCAAACGCTTTAAATTGATGTGACATACCATTCGGCTCTACGTCAATCTAACCATTAGACCTGGACTTCCCCAATCAATCTTCCGAGTCAAATATGTCACTGTACAGAAAACAGTGAACAGCTGCACAACCCTGCCCCAGATACAGCGTTGCAGTGACAGTGAAACTCCTGCTTCTGATAGTATCACTTCCTCGTTCCGTGTTAACGTTACACAACCAGAAATTGGGAGGTTCCATTATATAGTTGAATTCTTTAAAATAAAATTTAAATGAACTTTTGTCAGAAGGTTTATGTTTAATACTGGTGTAAAAACAAACCCTTCTTGTAAGCATACTAGTACTAACGCTAGTTAAACAAACTAACTAAAATAAATGACTCATTTCCTGGATGATTCAGATATTAACTTGGTTTCTAAGTGATTCCACCTTCTGATATTTTTGGTCTTTAGCAAAGCAAAAATAACTCGCCCCGGAGTCACAGCACCTATAGCAGACCACATAAGTGTCCAAACCGGGGAAATCCCGACAAGGCAGCAGGAAACATGTCGCCTCTTTTCCGAGAAGCTGCCATTTTTACCGAAGACTGTGAGTAATACCCAGATACCATATACCCGCTATTCTGTTTAAATGCCAAAAACAACACCTATAACATGTAATCAAATATGGATGTTGACCAACGAATGTTTAAAAAACACAGACTCACCGATGCTAAGAACAAAAATGGATCTTGCTCAACAGTACAAAATGTCCTTTCTTCTATCAGCAATCTAACGTTAAAGACGGAAATTACGTCACACTGACTAACCGTCAGGAATTTTAAATTCTACAGATAAGATCTCATTTAATCACGTATACACACACACACACACACACATATATATAAGGCTGCCAGTCGATAAAATGTTAATCTACTTAATTATCTGATGTGTCGATAATCGCAAATTACATTTGCCTGTGAAAATAATCCTAACATATTTTTAATGCTATTTTTGTGTTACATGAGAAAGTATTAGGTAGACATTACAAATAGTGGCTTTAGAAATGAATATTTTATTTGATTCAACATAAAATGCATTACAAATAAACGTTTAGGCTACAACGGCTCAACAACAACTATGGAACATAAAAGAAGATAATTTGACAAACATCAAAACTAGTGCATCACGATAATGGATTTTGCCAATATGCCAATATTTTCAACTAATTTAGGCAGATACCGATATATTTCCTTTTGTTTGGAAACAACACCAAGTCTCTCCTGTGCAGAAATTATAAGCAAAATATGTTTTATTTTGGTTAGTGTTTAACAATAACTTATTTATTAGAATTAAATAAAAAAAATCACATTACATTGAAGCAGTTCATCTATCAACCGCTGCAAAATCTTTTAGAGCTCATGATTTGTTTAAAAATTAAAACATATTACACATTAATGAATAAATCGGTATATATAAAATTATTTAATGTACAAGTGTCATGTTTGTGATATTTTTATGTAAGCTATAGCTTCTGACCATTAAATTAAAACATACTCATTATTTTTTTACATAAATTACAGCTTTGTCTAATCAGAAACACAGTCTAAATGTTATTTGTCTAGGCTATTTTACTTTTAATTTATCATTCATACAAAACTTTGCTTCAAGAATGAGCCACACTGCTGACTTGATCTAATCACTAGCACACCCTGAGAATATGCGAGTTAACCAATTCCTCTTACATGCAAGACATATATGCATAATTTTTCATATCAGGCGATGTCGATATTTACATTTAAAGCCATTATCGGCCGATTCCAATATCAGTCCGATATTATACTGCATCCCTAATCAAAACAAGTAACTGGTAACCAAAACGGTGTTACTAAAAGTTTTCAAAATACCTTATTTTATGTTCCACAAAATAAACTATGTCATTCAGGTTTCAGTAAATCATGACCAAATACATTATTTTGTGAACTATCCCTTTAAAGCCCCCCCCCCAATGAAATAATGCTCTAAATAAGAAACTAAATCTGCCAGCAGGTGGCGGTAAATGTTATATTTTGATTTGTTCAAATTACTGATTAATTCAGGAATTCAGTAAACGCTCTCTCTATGAATGGGCCTTTGAATAATCGATTCACCCAACAAGTTTGTCCCGAATATTACAATAAATTACTATAAATTAAAAATAAAACATAAAAAAATAGAAAATAATTTCCTCTCGCTATGATATTTATTGATTGATCTGTAATAATTACAGGACTACAATACTCCACTCATATGATTAAGAATCAGTCACAACACTATAAGAAATTAGTTTAAAAACTTATCACATTTACTTAAACATAGGCCTACATGTGTTTTAATATTTCACTAATAGCCTATCTATGAAATGACCTAACTTGACATTTGCCTGAGAGTACAAACTATCCAGCAGTGCCTCCTATTTGAATCGTTGACTTTTCTCTTTACTCACCAGCGAAGAAGTTAGTAGAAGAACCAACACCAAATGTCTTGCTCTAGTCAGCATGGGAAGAATTGAGAGAATTCGGATTTGAGTAAATGAATTTTAGGTACTTTCCAGACTCCCCACACAGAGAGAGAGAGAGAGAGAGCGAGAGAGAGAGAGAGAGAGAGAGAGAGCGAGAGAGAGAGAGAGAGAGAGAGAGAGAGAAGAGAAAGAGAAAGAGAGAGAGAGACAGAATTTGAACTTTTATAACACAAAAACCTATTCACAATACACTCCTACAACATTATTATATAAAACCACAAATAAGAAAAAAGATTAATCACAAAGTAAAAATCAATTCACCCTCAAAAAGAGAGCACAGAGCCTCATTACAACTCCAAATACATTCAAAAGTACTTATAATAAAGAAAATCAACCAAAACTCTTGATTTCACCAAGTTAGAAAACACAGCTACTGTTCTGATTCACATTCTGTTCTGTTTTCTTTTTCCTACTTGTATAAATGGCCAGTTTTGCTTGGCCTAGAGCATCTTTTTTTCCTCACTTATTTGAACCCCAAAATAAAAAACAATATGTGTCTCCTGTAACAGATTAACATCATTTTTTTCTGATGAATTACTTCAAATAATTATCTTAAAAAAATATGGAATTAGGCTTCCTCGCTGTCCTCATTGCTAAGCTCAGAGTTAAGTTTCATTACAATTTTTTCAGCCGATAGACCTCTTTATTTGTAAAGGAGCCTTCAAACACTGTTTTATGTCAGGAAAGTATTCATTAATACGTACTCCTCTCTTATTTATAGTAGCCCTAAGGAACAGTTTAATGTCATCCACCTCAAAATGACGTCCAGAGAGATTTTGCACATCTTATTTGTTTTGCACTTTTTATTCTATTGCACATTTTCTCTTTATTTCTCTTCTTTTTTTAACTTATATTTATATATATGCTCTTGTGTTGTGTTACTTTTATTTACTGTAAATACACATATATATAACTGACTTGATTTACATTTCACTTCTGATTATACCCTGTATAATTTAGTATGTGACAAATAAACAAACCTTGAACCTTGAGAAAGATTTGAATCAGGGACACTTTCACTTTCCGTTTCATCCTTGTCACTTAACTAGGTTAGCTCTCTAATTAAATTAAAGAGCTCTGCAATTGCATTCTTACTAGTAAGAACTGAATTAGAGAGCTCTACAATTCGATTCTTACTAGTAATAATTACAATTAGAGAGCTCTTTAATGCAATTCTTACTAGTAACAATTGTATTAGAGAGCTCTCTAACTGAATTAGAGAGCTCTGCAATTGCATTCTTAGTAACAATTAAATTAGAGAGCTCTACAATTCAATTCTTACTAGTAACAATGCCAATTAGAGAGCTCTCTAATTCAGTTCTCACTAGCAAAAATGTAATTACAGAGCTCTCTAATTCAATTCTTACTAGTAAGAAATCCAGTTACAGAGCTCCACAATTGCATTCTTACTAGTAAAAACCTGTATTAATTAGATGCAAAACAGATTTTTGATTACACCCATTGCCTTACCAAATCCCGCCTGTGGTGATACACTTCAAAATAAAAGCCCCGTGAATTAATAGCATTTTCATTGTGTCAGAATGACCTTTAAAGTGAGATGACAGCTTGGATATGTTTTTTTAATATATATAATATTTAATCATTAAATTAATTTACATCTTTATGGTCTACTTACAAGTGAAGAAGACACACAAATGTTTCTTTAAAAAAATGCTAGTCTTTGTCAAAATGTCTGGTAATGATGACATCATCTCATTTTGGTGTTTATTATGCACTGTAACATGCAGGAAGAATTTACATCTGTTGGCTAATTGGCCAGTGGTCACTCCTGACAAAATGAGTTTTAGAATTTCTTGCTTTCTTTCTTTTTATTTATTTATTTGGTCATACAGTTATGATATTAATATGGAAACCACAACAATTATAAAACAAACAAAAACATGTCCCCGTTTTTTTAATTTGTAAATACACGCAATAAAGCCGTAAAGGCCAGGCAAAAGTAATTACCATGAATGTGTCAGGGGGAAATAGTAAGGAGATATTTGAATTATTTACTAATAAACTAGTGTTTTCTGTGTCAGTGTCGCAAAGATGAAGTTGCTGATCCTGATTCGCCGTCTCCTCATTAGACGCGCCTTTAGAGAGAAGTGCATCTTCATGGATTATAATAAAAAATTTCGATTTGATTTATTTCGTTAAGTAGTAATTTAAAGCTTTCTATAGATATATTTATCGTGTCTGTGAGGCATGTATTCGCTGACTTGAAGAGCTCTCTAATTATAATTGTTACGAATATGATTAGAGCTCTCTAATTAGCATTGTAACTAGTAAGAATTTAATTGTAGCGCTGTCTAATTGTAATTGTAACTAGTAAATATTGATTTAGAGAGCTCTCTAATTGTAATTGTTACTAGTAATTATTTAATTGTAGAGCTGTCTAATTGTAATTGTAACTAGTAAATACTGATTTAGAGAGCTCTCTAACTGAATTGTTACTAGTAAAAATGCAATTACGACGAGTAACACTTAGTATATTTTAGGCTAAAACGGCTTGCCATAGCAGCTACAATGGTAAGAGGTAAATCATCATAACTTTTGTCCTCCACAGCTTGTAACCCTGATACACCCGGAGCCTCGTCTGACGGTCCAGTGTTGTGAAATGCTCGGTCGGTGTCTGAGGTGTTTCGTGACGCTGGGCGGAGCATACATGAATATTCATGAGTTTCCTGTTTTGCATTAAAGCGCCACTGGAAATATTGACTCCTCGGATCACACACGCTCGGCGGATTACACACAAACTGTTTTCAGAATAAGCGTTATGATTCAAAATGAGATGAAGTATAGCAGGCATTTAGGCTAATGTTAATTTAGGCACAATAGTTTGTAGATTGTGTCATATGTTGAATTGAATTATTACAGCTATTGTTGATGTGTCTGAGGATACACTCCAACTTACTGAGCCAACAAACATTTTTGTTTATGTAACTAATTTATTTTGACAATCTTTAAAACTGATATAAATATCTTTGTTGTTGGTGACTCAATAAAGTTTCAGCTGTGATCATTCTGTGGTGTTTCTTATTGTTTGCTCATTTGGTAGCCTACATAACACCAACCCGACTTAAGTAATTCATTAATGTTACCATTTTTGTAATATATTTAAATAGTTATATAACCGTTCTTAACACAGTGTTATACATGGTGAGATGATAAAAGATAAAGTCATTATGTGGCTATTTTGCATTTATGAATACAATAAAGACAGCAGGTTATTTTGGCGTTAGTTTTATGTGTGTATGGAGAAGACATAACATAACTTGCAAAAGGCATATACAGCACACAGTATTGTGATTATGTACGTAACAGGCTTTAATTCAAATAAGTTAATATATTTTTGATCATTTTGTTGACCTACATGAAAATGTATATAACATACAACTCACAACTTTCATTCAAAATGAAGTAACAGTGATAAGGTAAAAAATATATATATATATCATTCAGATTGCAAAACAAAATCTAATACAATGTTTACTATAATTATAGGTAATAAAATCACATAAAGGCCAATCAGTGTAAATGGTTCAATGGCAATTTTCTAGTTTGAAGAAGCATTTCTGGGGAGTCTTGACCTTCTCATGCACAGACACAAACATTGCACAGATGCGTGAAGACCTGGGCTTATGCTTTCTGAATGAATCAGGTTTTCTTCATTATATTAAAAAAGGATGATGTATTAAGCATAAAGAATATAATGTCACCTAGAGATTACCTTCCACAGAACCTCTGGATAACCTGTGGCTGGCTTGTGGAGAACAATATCTCCACACACCAGACAAGATAGACACTTATGTTAGATTAGTATTATTATTTATATTATATTATATTGTCTTCTGAACAACTGTCATATCAGCAGTCTTCCCCATGATTGTGTAGCCTAGTGAAACTTTTGCAGCTGTTGAGTTGATTAGCTGATTGGCATGTCATATTCTAATTTGTTGAGATGATCTAATTTGGCATCTAATTCGGCATTGATCTAATTTGTCTAATTGCTTTTCCACAACATTCTAATTTATCGAGATGCACCTGTATATGTATGTATATGTGTATATATATATATATGATATATTTCAGTATGTGTGTGTGTATAGTGCCCTCCAAAAGTATTGGAACAGTAAAGAAACAAATGCTCTGTTGGCTGTGGAGTCAAGACATTTGCAAATATGATTTAAAGATTAATATGAGACAAAACTAAAGAATGTCACATTTTATTTAATGGGTGGGATTCAACATATATGTTTTACCAGCTATAAGAAGTTCAGCACTTTTAGAGTTTCATCTCCCTATCTGATGTGAGCAGAAGTATTGGAACAGTTGCCTCACAGGTCTTTCTTGATCAACCGTGTCCTGTTGTTTTAATTCTACAGGTATTAAAAACAGGGAATGTGTTGTATCAGTTATATCCATTACTTCTGTATTCTGAATCTTGCATTTGATGATGACACACACAAACCAGGATGAAGACGGGGGAGCTGACTTTGGGAGAAAAGCAAGCAATTTGGATGCTAAAAGAAAAGAGGAAGTCAATTAGAGCTATAGCAAAAACAAAGGGGATGGAGAAATCAAGAGTTTGGAAACCACCAGCGACACCGGCAACCAACAATGACCCGATCGGCTGAGAAAACAACAGGAGTTGATGACAGACAAATCATAAAAGCTGTGAAAATAAACCCTAAAAGACGTGTCTGTAAAATCACCAACAACTTCCAGAAAGCTGGGGTGATGCTCTGACAATCTACTGTCCTCAGGAGACTTTGACACAGAATTACATGCTACACAGCAAGATGCAAACCTCTGACCAGCACCAAAAATAGAAAGGCAAGATTAGAGTTTGCAAAAAATCACAAAGGTGAGCCAGAAGAGTTTTGGAACTATGTTTATTGACAGATGAGACAAAAACGAGCGGGAAAGCAAAAATGTGGAGAAAAAAAGGGAACTGCAAATGATCCCAAGCAAACAGCCTCATCTATAAAGCATGGTGGAGGTGTTGTCATGGCATGGGCATGCATGATGTCTCTGGAACAGGCTCTCTCATCTTTACTGATGACTTAATTTATGATGACAGTAGCAGGAAAGTCTTAGATTTCCCAAGTCAATCTCCATGTATAAATCCGATTGAACATGAATTTCACCAGCTGAAGAGGAGAGTAAAGTCAAAAACGAAATAGTTTGACTAAAAGTTGACAAAATTCAATGACTTTTTGTCGACTAAAACTATGAAAGACTCAAATTACTAAAATGTGACTAAGACTATTAAGCATTTTCGTCTCAAGATAAAGACTAAGACTAAATCAAAAATGCCTGCCAAAATGAACACTGCAACTAAATAATAGCTTTTAATCTTTTATATCTGCCTTATGTTCAACTGTCCCAATACTTATGCTCGCATCAAATAGTGGGATGAACTGAAAGTGTTGTTCTTTTATTTAGTAAATCATGCATGTGTTGAAACAGCTAATAATAAAATGTGACATTCTGTAGTTTTGTCTCATATTAATCTGTGAGTGTGTGTAATGTATTTTCACATGTAGCTACTACATATATTAACACTTATATGGGAACATGTATGTTGCATATATATGTAACAAAATCTGACAAATATATTTTGTTATATATATATCCATATATGTATGTATATATCCCGTAATGTATGACTATACATATGTGTGTGTGTGTGTGTGTGTGTATAATAATATAAAGTAAATATAATATTGTTAATATCTATTAAATGTATGTGAAAATACATTTGTACTATATATATATATATATATATAACTTGCTACGTGTACTGCGTTAGGCTCACTGAGACTTGTCACAGCACTTACATATTGTTGGGTTGATTGCTATTGACCTCATTTAAGTCGCTTTGGATAAAAGTGTCTGCTGAATGATTAAATGTGGACGTTAATTTGCCTGTATAGTAATCTATAATCTGTATAGATTTGGGGACCTTTGTGGGCATATTGGGAATGTATTTTTGAGACATTTAAATTTGTATGTAAACCCATGTTTGAATAAAAATGATTGCCAATTAATCAACTGCCAATTAGACTTATTGCTAAATATATATTTTATATGTATCAATATATGGCTATGGTTCATGCATATATTGCAGAATATTGAAAAATATAAGCACTGGAGTCCCATATATCAAAATATGTTATTTAATATCACATTATATCTTCCAATATATTCATATATATTTTTGTTTCGTAAGGGTTCACATGTGAAATCATTTTGTTCACCTGAGAGAAGAGATCCCCCGATTAGTCTGTTTTTAGTCTGATACTTATGCTGTTTTTGAAGCATAAGTATTGGGACAGCTGATTCTCAGGACCAGCTAAATGCGGGTTATGAGTGTTTTTGAGTATGAGATTCATATACCTGGCTGGTACGAGACTTGAAGTGTTAAAGAAATCCGAATGAATGAGTACAATAAGATTAAAGTGTTAAACAGAATAATCAGATGTCTAAAAAATTATCCTATGAATGATCAATAATAATTGGCAATTTTAACCTAAATTCATCAAAATAAAGTTAGATTAAAATTTAATTTACATCAAATTACTTTGCGCACCGAATAGACCGAATATGCAGGAAACCTTCAGCCACTATTGGATACCTTTGTTGGGTTTATGATTGTATAATGGTTTATTGGCATGCAAGAGACATAGTAAGATGTTTTTAGTTGAAATATATCACATAAAAATGCAGTCTTGAACAATTTAAATTTCAACACTTTCCATGTTTCAAGCATTAAACTGCATTCAAAGCATCTTTACAAAAATGCTGCATTATAGTCTTATTGGAACAATATAGAGAGTATTGAGCATTGATTAACCGATGATTTAAGGGTTACAGATGGAAAATTTATATTTCCTAATTATAATGCCTCAGTGTTTTATGTATCGCTAAAATCACCTATACCAAATGAATGGTAAAGGACATACACATGCCTTTTGAATGGATCGATGCAGAGGTAAGCAAATGTTTGCTCATTTTCTGTTGCAGATGGGAAGCACAATCCACTCTTATCCTAATAAACAAAAAACAGCAGTGTTAACATAGAATTAATAAGAAAAACATAAATATACTGAGTGTCCCTTAAAGATAATGGTGCATATGAAATGAGGTCCATACATGAGCAGAAACTTTCAAGATTGTTGTGACCACACTGATCTCTTTTGTATCTGGATCCTTCTGAACACTGTAGAAGACACACGAATCAGATGTTTATCATATGACAACCATACACTTGATCAGGTTTCAAGGTGAAATGTTGAAGGTCGTGTGTTAGGAATCTCTCTCTCTTTCTCTGTCTCTCTCTCTCATTCTCTCTCTCTCTCTCTCTCTCTCCCTCCCTCTTTCTCTGTCTCTCTCTCTCTCTTTGTCATCAGTTGAGATGGAGTGTTCCAGACCTACAATCGTTACAGATTAGCTCTTCTTTAGGTAACCACGTCTTTTATGTCGTCCACTTTCTATGGCCATCTGGTGGTCACTCAGTCTGTACTTCGTCAGTAAATGTCTGTGTGTTATATTCCTGAATGAGACCAGATAATCAGCCAGACTGTACTCTCTGTTGAGTTTCAGATAACATTGGAGACGACTTTGGTCTTTGGCTTGTTCTTTCCAATGCTGTATGTATGTCTCCTTCTCTTCATTCATAATTTCTTTGATTCTTCAATGTTTTTCAGGGTTGGTGATATTGAGTGCTGTGTTAGTCAGATCTGACACCATTATACAAAGATTACTTTTTTTAAAATGAAGAGAATCTTCAGAACTAGAGTTTAAGTGGATCCAGAACTTTAAAACTCTTTTTTTAATGATTAGACTTAGGGGGAGATGGCCTAACTCTGTTCTGCAGGCGTTATTAGGTGTGTTTCTGTGCACATGAAGGATGCTTCTGCAGATCTCTACATGCATAGCTTCTAAAGGATGTTTGTGCCAATCTTTATGGCTGTAGTTACTCGTTCAGCCAGAGATCTCGCTTCCATTCAGGTAATAGGCAGTATGACACTATCAAAAATCATGGCAGTATTTAGTTAAAATGTCAAGGTTGTTCTGGAGACCTTCTGGTGTTTTAGATAGAATTAGTGTCTGCATACAGTAAATATTTGACTTCTGTGTGAATAATTGTAGTCCTGGACTGTCTGACTGGTCTAGTAGATCTGCCAATTCATTGATATATATGTTAAATAAAGTCGGGCTGAGGCAGCAGTCCTGTCTCACTCCTCACTGTTGAGATAAATAGTCTGTCCTTTGCTGTCCAATTTTTACTGCAGATTTATTTTGGTTATACAGGTTGAATGCCAAAATAAAATAAAAAAGTTTGAGTAGTGCAATCTGAAGTTCAGTTGAGCTGTTTTTAAGCATCTCATTGGATAATCTAGTCGATTTTGGTTGTTTTTGATACATGATTCAAGAGCATTCAAATATTCAAGGACTTTTAACTGGTTGGGATTATTCCAAGGGTCAATTTGATGTGTATACAGCTTCTCAAAATAATCTTTCTAAATTAGACCATCTTGTATGGCTAGTTCTTGTGGCTTTGTATTGTTTAGACTGTTCCAAGTGCTCCAGAACTGACCTGATCAAATCTGTTTTCGATCTTCTGAAGTGTGTTGTTATAATAATTCACTTTCTTCTGTCTCGGTGTGTTTTTGTATTGTTTGTATAAGCTCTAAGTGCTTTAAGTGCAATTCTGAGTTGGCTGGAACTTTGTGTTTTTGATTTTAAATTAATCATAGGTCTTGTCTAATTGTTTTACAGTTATGGTCAAACCACTTTTCAGAAGGTTTTTGTTTAGCTCTATTTTTTTGTTTATATGTGGTAGTTAAATTATCCTTTTTTGCTATATTTTTTAAATATATGTGTTTAATTGCTAAGTTTATTCCTTTCTAATTATTATCATATGTTGAATTGATAAATAGTGTTATGGAATTGACTATTTAATTTGACTTCAATACTTTAATATATTTTTCAGTAGCATTACGAGTCCATCTATATGGTGTTTTGAGCTTATGTAGGAAATGGCTTTTTATGAATTTCTCTTGATTTGATGTTTTCACCTTTAATGCAAAGATTGATCTGGCTGTGATCAGACAGGGGTGACTGAGCTTTGATAGTAAGCGAACTGAAATGGGAGGGGATTATATTTGATATGGCATAATCTACAACACTGTTGTCCAGATTTGAGCTATAGGTAAATTGTCCACAGGAATCCTCTTGATTCTACCATTCTTCATCTCTCTCTCTCTCTCTCTCTCTCTCTCTCTCTCTCTCTCTCTATATATATATATATATATATATATATTACCCCTTTAAACATTTATCACATTAATTCAAGTTCACTCCTTTTGGTCCTACATTAATTTGTATGTGAAATGAAAAATGAAACATATATATACGTCATACGACATAATGTCTGTAAAATTCTTACCTGACTAATTCTTTGTACATAATTTTTGCTGTCTCAATGTAGGGATCAATGACATCTTCATATTGGCAAAGTTCACCACCTAAGACCATATGCTTGAATAGTCTGAACAAAAACTCCTGACGATCACTTGGACTGATTATGTGATAGTTGTCAGAATCTTCTTCAAGCAAAAGCTGTCAGAAAGCACGTCCATCGGAGGTTAAACAAACATTTTGATACATTTCAGCTACATTTGGGAACATCAGTGATAATACAAAATGATAAAACAGAACATACCCTCCTTAACTCATCAAAGTCTGGGTATATTTCATGGTAACATTTGACAATGTGGCCAGATGGATGCAAAATTCCACTTGAGTAAACTGGATCAAATATATCCACTGACACTTTTGTACATGGAACAACTTTAACATTTACATGTGTGATGTCTCTACCTGTGGATCAGTAAAAAGTCATTATTAGTCTTTATGAAAGGACATATGACATAAAACATTGTGAATTAATTCCAAAAGCAATATGACTTATCATCAGATGTATCAACATACCCAGCAGTGTCCATGATCCAGAGGTATCAAGTACCTTTAAACTGTTCTTCACACATGGATCTTGAAAGAAATTCTGAACAAAACAAAATAATAATAATATTCAGCATCAGTGTGGAAAGGTCTGAAAGAGATAACCAACTGCAAGACACCACCCCAAGCACTGTTGAGAATAAACAACAGGCAGACAATCTGAATAAGTTCTATTGCAGATTTAACAAAACACCCCACACCCGCTCTGGACACCTCTTCACACGGTCATTAACCCTCCAGCAACCCCCCTCTCCCCCACACCTGCAATTAAGATCAGTGAAGACGAGGTGTGCCAGGTCTTCCGGAAGCAGAAAAGAAAAAAGCACCAGGCCCAGACGGTGTCACACCAGCCTGTCTGAAAACCCGTGCTGACCAGCTTGCCCCCATCTTCACAAATATCTTCAACAGATCACTGGAACTGCACGTGCGAAGTCCCTTCATGCTTCAAACGCTCCACCATCATCCCCATCCCAAAGGAATCCAAAATTACAGGACTAAATTAATACAGGCCTGTGGCTCTAACGTCTGTGGTCATGAAGTCATTTGAAAAACTGGTTCTGGCCCACCTGAATGACATCACTGAATCCTCTTCAGTTTGCCTACAGAGCAAACAGGGCTGTGGATGATGCAGTCAACATGGGACTGCATTATGTTCTGCAACATCTAGACAGACCATGAACTTATGTGAGGATCCTGTTTGTGGACTTCAGCTCTGCCTTTAACACTATCATCCCAAACCTCCTCCTGCCCAAACTAACTCAGTTCTCCATGCCCACCTCCATCTGTCAGTGGATCAACAGCTTCCTGACAGACAGGCAGCAGCTAGTGAGGCTGAGAAAATACACATCCAGCACCCGTACGATCAGGAATGGAGCTCCTCGGGGCTGTGTTCTCTCCCCACTGCTATTCTTAACTGTACACAAATGATTGCACATCTAAAGACCCCTCTGTCAAGCTCCTGAAGTTTGCAGACAACACCACACTGATCGGCCTCATCCAGGACGGTGACCAGTCTGCTTACAGACAGGAGGTTAAGGAGCTGGCTGTCTGTGCAGTCTTAACAACCTGGAGCTGAACACGCTAAAAACAGTGGAGATGATCATGGACTTCAGGAGAAACCCCTACTCTCCCCTCACCATCATGAACAGCACTGAGACTGCAGTGTAGTCATTCAGGTTCCTGAGCACCACCATCTCAGGACCTGAAGTAGGGCAATCACATAGACTCCATTGTGAAAAAGGCCCAGCAGAGGCTGTACTTCCTTCACCATCTGAGGAAGTTCAACCTGCCACAGGAGCTGCTGAAAATTTCTAATCCGCCATCATTGAATCCATCCTCTGCACATCAATAACTGTCTGGTTCAGCTCAGCTACCAAATCTGACCACAGAAGACTACAGAGCGTAGTCTGACTGCTGAGCGAATTATTGGTACAACCATCCACACTCTACAATAACTGTACTAATCCACAGTGAGCAAAAGGGCTGGTAAAATCACTCTGGACCCTCACATCCAGCACACTCCCTACTCCCTCTTTGAACTGTTACCATCTGGTCGACGCTACAGAGCTCTGAGTACCAGAACGACCAGACACAGGAACAGTTTCTTCCCTAAAGCAATCCATCTCATGAACTCTTTACAATAATTATGGTACACACTAGTGACGCGCGAATGGCGGCTATATCTGCGGGCGCTGTGGATGATCCGCAGGTCGGGTAATAAAAAATTGCATTCTGATTATGTGCGGGTGGATAAGGCTACAGAAATTGAATAAACTGTAAATTAACATATTAAAGTTATTCAACAAAACATTATTTAGTCAAGAGCAGTGAGGGATTTTCTCTGTCTTTTGTTGCTTGATTAATATTAATGACAGACAGCACAGCTTTATTAAGCTTCTGTCTCAAATAATACATTTTTGTGACACTGCAACAATGACCGATTAGGCAACTGACAATTCTGTCAACTGTACCGAAACGCGAGCTAAAGTCTTGTATCGCAGCGTTCAGCTCTAGATGTGCCGATGTGAAGAGAATGACAAAAAGAGAGAAGACACGGTACAGCAGAATCACTCACTCTGTTTTCAATGACTGATTTGATCTGATGGTTTGTCTGGATTTATTTACTCATCTAACCTATACACTATATTGAATAAATGTTTTGCAGTAATTTCTTTCATTTTAAAGTCGAAAACTGCTGGAAATATATGCGCAATCCCTCACCGAAATTCAGGACCTGATTAAACATAGTTCTACAGAGAATTGTGAAACAAGACTTTTCCAAAACTTTCTGGGTTTATTTATTTTTCTAAAACTAACCAAGACCTGGAAATTGCTGTTTTAAAATTCCATAACTTTTCCAGGTTTTTCATGACCGCATGAACCCTGAATGTGACGATCGGGTGCGGGTCGGGTGCAGTTATCTAAATCAGACAAAAATATAGGTCATATATTTGAAGCTGCAGATTCGGGTGACGTTTTTGCTCATCCGCGCATCACTAGTACACACACTATTTATACACCTATGCACTTATTTATCTAACACACATACTTAGTCTACACTTCAATTGCACATAATATACATACAATTGTCAATTTGTATATTGTTATTCCTTATTTAATTGGTAAATTGTAATTCTTCTTTTTATTATTTGTGTTTTTTGTTCTGTCACTGTCATTCTGTTGCACTACGGTAGCTTCTATGACGAAAACAAATTCCTCGTATGTGTAAACATACCTGGCAATAAAGCTCATTCTGATTCTGATAATATTGATATATATGCAATGTTGCTGTGACAACGAAAGTTCAAATTAATATGTGAATATTTACCCAGGCAAAGTCATTGCTTCTATAAGACTGGAAAGATTGGTCAAAGTTGAAGGCCTGGATGGTAATTCGACCCAACATGGACCTAAAAGACAATTTGAAACATAATTAACAAACCCAGGAAATATTACACAAGGCCACTAAAATTACTCTTTTAGAAAGGGTAATTGACCAATGTTTTGATTGAAAATTATGTAATTTAAGTGGTTTTTACTGTATGGCTGCATTTCCCAAAAGACATGTTTAAAAGTATATAAATACTTTAAAGTTATTAAGCTTAAGTACCATGAAATATCAACAACATTTTACTAGGAAACTACCTAGGAATCTACAGTGACAAGTTCAAAGAAGCTGACGTCTGACATGCAAGTAGAACAGAATGGAAACAGCTTTACAAGAATCTGTTCATTTGGGATTCCCCTTTATGGTGGTTGATCTTATAACATATTATGACTCTAATACAGTTTATTTACAGCTACAGTTTCTCACCAGAGAAGCAAGTCATTATTATGAGATAATAAGTTATTAATATGAAAGCGTTTCTCATTATTATGAGATAATAAGTTATTAATATGAAAGCGTTTCTCATTATTATGACTTTTAGAATATTTTGAAGTTGCAAATTGATCAAAGAACTGCAAAGCATTAAAATGTTAATCTGGTTTTCATTTTATAATTAAATTGATTTATTTAAAATTGGCAGTAAATGCCTTCCATACATTAGTGATGTACGTTATCTCTTGTTCCTCACCAAGTGAACTCGTCTGATTGTCACTGAATTCAGTAAAGTTGTACCTAATACAGAGCCCATTCTTACCATTTCATCAAGAGTCTTGATATCTTAGGATCTTGCAGAAACGTAAATTGTTTAGTAGAAAGCAAATTAAAGGTGAACGTTTGCTCGAATGAAAGTTTCTCCTCCGCCATGCTGGCTGCCCGTGTTGTCACTGGTTACCATGACAACTAAAAAGAGTCGCGTTCTTCTAGGTGCAAAATGACGCCTGAGCTGTTAGTAAAAGTTTCACGTTAGATTTAGACTTACAGTGATATTGTTGCATTTTTTTTCAAGTTTAACAATTATATTTGGGTATTTCAATTAAGAAAATATGTATTTAATTATTTATTTTTAACAATGTTTAACTCTGCTATGATAGTAATTGGCTATGAGAACTTTTTACAATTTGCTGTGTTTTTTGTGCAAAATGTTTGTATTAAAATGGTCTTGTATATGTTTATTATTATTATTGGTGATGTTTTGTTCTGTATAATCATCGCTTTATCACCATCTTGTTTTTGATCTCAAGCAATAGAGAGTAGTTTAGTTTGGCTGTAGGCAAATTTATTATAAAAATAAACATATAAACAATTATATGTATTAGGTTATATAAGATAGTGAAATTATGATTCAGCATGCACATAAATATATTTTTATCTATGTAATACACAAAGTGAGTTATACGTATTCTGATTTCAGAGGTACAGGCAGCCTATGGGTTTTAGTCATCGAGTGCTTTATACTGTATATAAGACCAATATATATATTGCATACTCAACAGAACTGACTAATGCCCAACAGATGTGTTCCTTGAAGGCACTGAAGGGCAGTGCATGAAACCCTTTTGACCATGACCAAGAATTTCTTCATAGAAGCCAAAAAGAGTACAATAAAAAAAATACATAGCCCTATACATACATACATTTGGCATATGCTTTAATCCAACGGAACTTACAAAGCATTCAACATATAGTTTGAATCAGCATTTCACTGTGTTTCTGGAAGGAATGCATTTACGTATGCTGCTCTGGGTCCCGCTGACTCCCACCTCAACAAAAAGAAGTGTCACATTTCAGCATCTGGTTTTCATAGCAAATACAGGATGTTGTCGAAGTGCTATAAAGCAAAAGTACTTTAGAATGAAACAGAATTGGACTGGACATTTTTTGCTGAGGTGAGAACAGCTGTTGGTCTTTTTGTGAGGCTTTCTTTTCTTTTCTTCTGAAGCAAAAAGGCAGTCCAGTCCACAAGAGAACGCTGGAGAAAACTACCGTCTCATTGGAAGGTGCACATCTTTACACTTTCACATGTGGGACTGCATACACCATAATGATCTGGATCACATTATTTCTGCATCTTCTTGCATTATCAGCTGTGGTGAGTGTTGTAAATATCTCTCTTCTGTAATTAATGGTAATAAATCTTAAAGTGTTAATTTAAATTCTTGCAATATTTACTATAATGCATTAGTATTTCATTCTAATTACAATTTCGTTAAGACAACATATATGGTGCATATATAACTGGTAAAGGGTACTTTTTAAGTGAAATATGTAATTCAGTGTAATGTTAAATAATGCATTAAATCATATTTTAGAAATTATTTAAACTATAATTATTTTTTTTGTATGATGTAACTTGTGAATATGTAATAATGTGTGGTATATTTTGTTTGTTTTAACAGAATACAAGCAGTACTCAGCGCAATGATCCTGCTATATTGACTGGGGAATCTGAGGATGCCCCTCTTCAAGGCCAAAAAGAGCATTATCTGAGAGACGCAGACGAAGACAAATGCACTATGCCATGTGAAATGACTGCAAAGCTAATGCGTGATGAGAAACATTCCTTGTGCAGTAGGTTTTTTTGTGCATACAGTATGATATATTTCAGTGATTTACACACTACTTTTACTCGTTGTCACTCTTTTAAACCCACTGCAGTTCTCACAGAGTTTAATGCAGGTTGTTTGTCTTAGTTAACCTCCAGCACACCATATTATCATATACAAGAAACACTAGGAAGTTGATCAGAGATCTCATTGATGAACAGCAGAAAGCCTCAGAATTTCTCTCAAGTCAGGTATTCTAAAACTTCCAAGCATCCAAACCGCATATCCTCTTCTGCATTCTTACACACATCGCTTTGATTTCTTTTTCTAGATAATCGAGCTCATGGCCAAAGTAAACACACTCAGTTCAGATGTGCAGAGAAGCAACAGTGACATCTTTTCCGTGAAGCCCATGGAGTCCCACGGTGAGATGATTAACATGCTGTCGGAATATGTATCCTCATAATGAATTCCCTTTCATTCCTCAGGGAAAGACTGTAGTGACATCCAAGAGACGCTAGGTGCCGTTTCTCCAAAAATCCCTAGTGGAATTTATATAATTCAGCCAGAAAACACAGATGTTTCCTTTGAGGAAAGTACCTTTTAGTTTTGTTTAAAAATTTCCAACCACAGTTATTTTAATCTAAAAGCAAATCAAACATGGTTTTAGATTACACATGATGAATTAAGCATCTTAAACAGGTGTTCTGTGAGATGGATTACATGGAGGGTGGATGGACAGTAATACAGAGAAGGACGGATGGTTTCACTGACTTCAAACAAATGTGGTCACAGTACTTGGATGGATTTGGACACTTGCCAGGTACAGCAAGACGGTTAATGTGATAGTTCACCCAAAAATGAAAATGCTGTCATCATTTATCCACCTCCGTGTTGTTCCAAACCTGGACGAGTTTCTTTCTTCTGTTGAACACAACAGAAGATATTTTCAAGAATGTTGGTTATCAAACAGTTGCTAGTAACCACTGACTTCCATAGTCTGGAAAAAAATACAAAAGTCAATTACTACCAGTAACTGAATGTTTGGTTCACAACATTCTTCAAAATATCTTCTTCGCCTTCAACAGAAGAAAGAAACTCATATAGCTTTGGAATAATATGAAGAAGGCTAACTATTTTTATTTTTGGGTAAAATATCCATTTAGCTTCTAAGTGAGTTAATATCTTAAATATTTTGTTTTAATTAAATTTTCTGTGTCTCTGAAGGTGAACACTGGTTGGGTTTGAGAAAAATCTTCAGTATTGTCAATCAGAGAAACATACGCTTCCAGCTGCACGTGTCTCTGGTCTCGCAAGATGACACCACTGCCTATGCTTCATACGACAATCTCTGGCTTGAAGACGAAACCAAATTCTTTGCAATACACCTTGGCAGATATGCTGGTAGTGCAGGTCAGCCATTGGCAAATATCATTCCCAATAACACTGCTTTCTTTTCTTCAAAATTAGCTTGGGAAATGCAAATAATGTCCACATATTTCATCTGGGCATGTTGATTCATTTACGAGTTGTAGAGTCTAGAAACCTACTGACAATCTACATTAAATATGTTATCAATCACAGTTTCTCTTTCCGCAGGTGATGCTTTCCGAGGGTATGATCAAGAGCAGAATCAAGACACTGCCCCTTTCAGTACGTCTGACGTTGACAACGACGGTTGTTCTCCATTCTGCACTTTTGCTAATAAAGCTGTTGAGAGCTGCAGTGTGAACCAGAACAACACAGGGTGGTGGTTTAACCAGTGTGGCAAGGCAAATTTGAATGGCTCACCATTGGACCAAGATCTCTCCACCCAGTCACATATCCATTGGGACACCTGGACCAAAAATGGCACGCTTGTCAAAATCAAATCAGTGACTATGAAGATCAGGAGAGTTGAGATCCCAAATTTAAAATAAATCCCTGAAGCTTTTGGATTAAAGTGGAACAACTTATCATTTGGAGTCACTAAAAACGTGCACTTATGCCTGTGAGCTTTTCTAAAAAAGCTTTTTGTTGGAATGAACCTTTTGACATTGTTATTTAGTCTACCATGCTTTTTAATCCTGGGTCACAGCCCAAAAAATCATATTAATCTTTTCGTTGTTATGAATAAAGGGAATTGTGTCATTACTAAAATATTTTATTTACATGGAACTACGCTAGATTAAACCAAATAACTCAGCCTGAGAGAAAATGTCAAACTCAACACTGGAAATCCCCAGGAGTAATTCTCAATTGAATCTTTGCATGAGATTTGAATCAAAACACAATATGAAGTCACAGTTATGAGAAATACAGTCACAGTTTCAAGATATGAAGTCAAAGTCCTGAGAGTTATGAAGGTTATTATAGTACTGAAACTAAAACTGAAACTAATACCACAAAAAAATGGCTCTAGAAAACCGAACTAAACTGAAACGATCATGCTTTGCTTTAAAACGAAACAGAAATGATCCTTTGATTTTAATATGATTTTTGAAAATGATTTTTGTTTTGAATACTTTGGACTACAGTTGGATGACGTTGCCCCAGCGATCCCTAAAGTAGTGCTGGCGGTATGACCAAATATTTATAACACGGTATTTTTAAAAATAATACCGGTTTCACGGTATATGACGGTATTTATTTTTTTCATGCATAACCGGGTGTTAACCACATTTTCTACTGACCGAGAGAGGAAAAACTGCAGTAGATTGACTAACAATGCAATATACATTGCGACATAAAATCACTTTGGGAGATTTAAAGTCATAATTACAGAAAGTCGTAGTTGTATGGTATAAATTCACAATTTTGGTTACACAGTAAAAACAGGTAATGTGTTCCTAAAAATATTTACAGAGCTTTCTCTTAGACTGCATACATTAAGATTAATAAAACATATTTTATGATGTTCTGATAACGAAAGGGTGTTAGGTGACCAAGCACTTTGAAAGAAGGGTGCATAACAGTGTCGCCATTGACGTGGGTGGCCTTTTGTTTGTCCTGATTCATTGGCAGGACAGAGATAATTAACACGCTTAAAATAAGCTGTGTAGTGTGTGGGCCGCTATTGGCATCACTGTCCTTGGGTAAATATGTCAGTTGTTAAGTTTGTATATGTTAAACCATCTGTACTATGTATATTTAGAGCAAAGAATCCTGCCAAATTTAGTACTGCCAAAGACTAAACAAAAAGTCCAATTCTGCTGAAGCGTTTCGTGAGCAGGACCTTGCCCTGGGTCTATGTGGGAGTCTCCGTGAGAGACTGGAGGAAACCAGATAACACTGAACACCACGATATCAACATGAGAAACTGGGATGTAATGCGCAAAAGGGAGGATTATTTAAAATAGAATGTCTTCACTTAAAACTCGACGCAAAATTTCCTCCGACACTGAAAAAAATTGATTTTCTTTAAGTTTTAAATAAAATAGATGTAGTTTTTGGAGAATGATTGGAATTTTTTTTCAAGAAAATACTATTTTGTTTTATTAATTTAATTTTTCCTTGACATTTCTTTTAATTGTTTGTGAAATTTGCTAGCAATTTCTGAATGAAAATTGTTCACCAAGGCTGCATATTTGATGAAAACAGTAAAATCAGATATTGTAAAATTATTTTTATATTTTCTACTGTAATATATTTTCAGAATGTAATTTATTCCTGTGATGGCAATGATGAACTTTCAACATGGAGGTTTGCCAATCAAAAGAAAAGAAAAAAAACAGCATGCAAAACTCTTAGGATCAGAGAGAGGGTGGGAAATGATCATGTAAAAATAAATTACAACTGTTTAGATGCAAGAACCCTGTGTTATAAAATGACTTCAGCTGGGAAAGCTGCTACAATAAAGTGTATGGCCCTTTTCAGACTTTAAAACATACAATACAAAATGTATTAAAGAACCGATAGATACTTTTATAAAGTTGCATTGCAACAAGCATGGGCCAAAGGCAGTTAGTTCGCTTGTCACTGGAAATAATAAAAAATAGTCTAAAAATAGTCACTCTGATAATCATCAGTATCAAGGCCTATCATCATGAGAATAGAAACAAGACAGTGGCTTCCCATGACCCGCTGTGTGGGTTACCTTTTGACCCATCGGTTTGGCTCACATACTCAGTTAAGATTTCTGAGGCAGTAAGCTGACCACTACAGCACGTACACATCATATGGGTAAACACACAGACAGATGTGGGACTGTGGGAGAAAGAATGCCAGAGAGAGGCAAAATAAAGCGAATCAAAAGTGTGATGCCGCCGCCGAATGCACATTGACGATTGGTCAGTCTGGAATTCCATTGAAGCCATTTCCCACCGTTTACAGAGAGCTGGGCGCTCGTAATGAACACACAGGATGTAGCGGTTTATTGGGAATGCTGAGATAGACCCAAAGGGATTCTACATCTGCACTCCGTCACTGGGTATTGATTTTGGAAGCTGAACGCAGATTTTAATCACCGTTCTTAATACAAACAGAGAGGAATATAAAATGAAAGAGTTATTTGGAAAGTTGAGGAAGCTGCATGTGGCATTTCTTCAGTGATTCTTCATATCGAAAATGTTACTAATTGGTGGATTCTGTTATCTGTCTAATGCTGAAATCAGGACTAAACGCTTTAAGCTTCATTCAGGTTGAGCAAAAATAACAAGCAATAAAGAATTCTTTTTTTTTAGCTTTCGTAAACCAGCATGAACATTGTTATAGTTCTCATTTATAGCCAATGAGTGGAAAAGAACATTCAGAATTCCTCAGTGCTCTGCACTTTCTCAAGACTTAAACGGGAACATAACAAATGATTGTAGAAGATGGTGACTTGCCAGTGTGTAGCGCACACTCAATCACTCACAGCTGGATGTTTGGATAACAGGATGTGTTAGCTTTGCCGGATTCACATTTCAGACGTGAACTGCCTCGGTTGGAAGTATGAATCAAAGGAAACCTGTTCTGGAGGATGGGAATCAATCAAAGTATCACACAATTGAAAAGAGGAACATAAGTAAAGACAGTCTACTAATGAACGAAGACTTCGGAGAGGACTGTTATGGCAGTTATGGACACTACCATGGGTGAGTTGGACAAGGTTCTGTACATACTGTATGTTTAGTTGCCATTGCCTTCAAATATAATATATAGTTCAATGTCCTGATCTTAAAATGTAAAAAATGTCAATATTCAATGAAATATCTGTCAGTTGGTTTATTCATTTAAAATGTCAGGTTTCATTCATTTGGCTTTAGAAATTAGTAATGCAGCTAAAAAGCATTAGCATTAATGCATGCATATCAACCTACCAGCTATAAACTATTGTTTGTATTTGTATGTGAGAATAAAGCAATAATGTTACTGGATGGAGACAACATCAAAATATTCTTATATAGATTTAACTTGGATTATTCAAAAACACACATATATATGTATATGTATATATATATATATATAAATAACATGACATTTCATTAATGTACAGTATGATAATACAATATTAATATAATTTGAATACATTATGTTTCATTCTCTTTCTCTATAACTATTAATTAACATTTAAAGTAAATATTAACATTATATTTTTAATACATAATTTGTTTAGGCAACATTACGGATTACAAGCATTACTATATATTGTGATAATATAATATTTATTAATACAATAATATAACATTAATATTTAATATGTTAATATTTTATAATATAGATTAGTAATTAAAGTTTTATATACAATATTGATATATTTGTTTTAAAATAAATATACATAAAAATACAATTCTGTACAATGCATATACTATATATAGGCATACTATTATGTATAATTAAACATGAAAGTGCAATATTTGGAAGATTTGTAGGCTAATTGTTTTTTCGAGTAATTTGGGTGGTGTGAACAGTAACACTTAAAACATTTAATAAAACAGAGGTCTAATTACGCGTTTTTGATCTGTTTTAATCATAGTGAGAACCTGGCCCGACAGGCGTTACCCAAGAGCAGAAGGCAGGCGTTGCGAGGGGCAGCCTACATGTTCAATGCCCATCCCAACAGCCTAACCGCAGTAGAGGAACGTTTCCTTGATGCCGCCGAGTATGGAAACATACCTGAGGTGCGCCGAATGCTTGAGGAGATCCCTGAGCTGGACGTTAACTGTGTGGACTACATGGGCCAGAATGCACTGCAGTTATCGGTGGCAAACGAGCACTTAGAAGTAACAGAGCTCTTGTTGAAGAAAGACAACCTGTCGCGTATTGGGGATGCACTTTTGTTGGCCATCAGGAAAGGATACACCAGGATTGTCGAGGCCATTTTGAGCCACAAAGCTTTCGCCGACTCCAAGAGACTCACTGCGAGCCCTAGTCAGGCTTCAATGCATGATGACTTTTTTGCATACGACGAAGATGGCACTCGCTTTTCTCATGACGTCACTCCAATCATTTTAGCATCTCATTGTCACGAATACGAGGTCGTGCACATTCTTCTGGGAAAGGGTGCTCGCATTGAGCAGCCACATGACTACTTTTGTGCCTGCGACACCTGCAATTATCATCAAAAGTACGATTCTTTCTCCCATTCCCGCTCGCGTATCAATGCGTACAGGGGATTGGCCAGTCCAGCGTACCTCTCTCTGTCCAATGAGGATCCTGTGTTGGCGGCCCTGGAGCTCAGCAATGAGCTGGCTTCCTTGGCCAATATCGAAAAAGAATTCAAGGTACAACAATTAGGTCCTAGCGGCAACCAGGCCCGTTTGTTGTTTAAAAGGATAGTTCACTCAAAGATGAATATTATCCAATCATTTATTCACCTTAATTTTATTACAAACCAGAAGAATGTACTGGCCATTGTTTTCCAAGTAAAAAAATTGAAAATGAACACAGTCAAGCACATTTGAGTATTATTTATATACATATTAATATATTGAATAAGCTTTTATTTTTGTTTACAGTTTTAATTTTAATTTATGTTTAACAATTAAGTTTTACATATTTTTTCACAAAAATCTCAAAAATTGCATTTGCAGTATGATATCAATGTGACATGACCGTTAACTTGAACCATTGTGTGTCAGGTGACCAGTAGACATGCTGCTTCTTTGAATATATAAAAGTGCATGTGAGAAATGACAACTAAGTAGACGAAAATAAAATAAATGAATAGTTAATTATATTTGTTCACCACACAATCAATCATTAAGGCCTGGTTTCACAGACAGGGCTTTGACTAAACCAGGATTAGGCCATAGTTCAATTAGGATGTTAAAGTAATTTTTATAAACATGCTTATAAAATACATTACTGGGTGCTGCATATTGAGACAAAACAAAGGCGCTGATATATTTTAAGATCAATTAGTGCAAGTTTATTTCAGTTGAAACATCTCAGATTCTAGGACTTGGCTTAAGCCTTGTCTGTGAAACTGGGGGATAATGTCATAAGACATGGAATACAGTCCATCAATTGTAAAGACTTATTTTATGATTTACTGTCATTTTGAAACTCGCCGACCAGAACATTCAAGATTTCTCTTTTTTCTAGAATTTTTTCAGAATTTTAAGTTTGGTTGAACTATTCTTTTAAAAATGTAAAAAGATTGCATGTTCGTTGTAATGATTATCTTCCTCAGAATGAATATAGGAAACTTTCTATGCAATGCAAAGACTTTGTTGTGGGACTTCTGGACCTGTGTCGGAGTACAGAGGAAGTGGAAGCCATTCTGAACGGTGAAGAGGATGAGAATTTAGAAGTGCTTGGACGATCAAGTCTCATTCGCTTAAAACTCGCAATAAAGTACGAACTGAAAAAGGTAAATACAAAAAAAACTAAACAGAAATCTCATAATCTGCTTTCGAATCTCTGTTGAAAAACCAGCATATGCTGGTTAGGTATGTTTTGAAGCATGGTAGCTGGTTTAAGCTGGTTCTTGGTTGGTCATGAGCTGGTTTAAGATGGCCCTGAGCTGGTCCTGAGCAGAAGCTAGTTGCTCAACCAGGACCAGCTTAAACCAGCTCAAACCAGCTGCCACACTTCAAAGCATACCTAACCAGCATATGCTGTTTTCTTTTCAACAGGGATTCTATCTCAATATGCTTCTTTTAATTTATTTGTCCCAAACAGTTTGTGGCCCATCCTAACTGTCAACAACAGCTCTTATCAATATGGTACGAAAACCTGCCTGAACTCAGGCAGCAGACCACTGCTATTAAGTTCCTGGTGGTTTTAGGTGTTGCAGTTGGACTTCCCTTTCTAGCAATGGTGTATTGGGTGGCACCATGCAGCAAGGTAAGTACGTTCACAGAAATGTATGCTGTTTACTTTCTAACACTGGCGAAAAACAGATTTATTACATTTCAGTACATGTCTAAAGTATCGAGCAATGGCTTTAACATGAATCATTCAATGAAATCTTTGCTCAGTAAGACTGTTCCCATGGTTGTAAATTATAGCAGTGCTTAAAATATATAGCGTATCCTAGGAGTCACGGTAATGTTGATAAGCATATCAGACTGATAATAGAAGAATGTATCCACAGCACATGAAATCTTTTGTTAATCACATCACAATCAGTAAAACATCTTGTTACCAACAGATGGGAAAGATCATGCGTGGCCCTTTCCTTAAGTTTGTGGCACACGCGGCCTCCTTCACTATTTTCCTTGGCCTTTTGGTAATGAACGCTGCAGATCGCTTTGATGGGACAAAGCTGTTTCCAAATATGACCATTCATGACTATCCGACGCAGCTGTTTCGTATGAAAACAACTCCCTTTACATGGATGGAAATGCTCATCATTTCCTGGGTCATAGGTTTGTTTCTGACTCATTTTTAACTTATCAAAGGTTACTTCTCTACTACAATCTCTATTTAGAGAACAAAATGTACAGTTCATTTGCATGTCCCAAGACAAGCTGCATGTTGCAACATTCATTTCTGTGTTTTAATGTCCATCATTCAGGGATGATTTGGGCAGAGTGCAAGGAGATCTGGTCCCAAGGTCCAAGAGAATATCTGCTTGAGCCTTGGAATTTGCTCGACTTTGGAATGTTGGCCATTTTTGTGGCATCCTTCATCTCAAGGATAATGGCTTTCTGGCATGCATCTGTAGCACAATGCTATGTTGATGAGCTCTACACTGATTTAACCAATGTAACTTTGCCTTTTGAGGTGGGATACTTCCAGTTGGGTGAGTGATTGTCCTGTCAAGAAAGATTTAGTTAAAATAATATTGTTACAAAATAACAATATATCTGGCTAAATATATTTTTGTTCCAGCTCGGAACGACTGGCTCCCGTCTGACCCTCAGTTAGTTTCTGAGGGCTTGTACTCCATTGCAGTGGTTCTGAGCTTTTCTCGAATCGCGTACATCCTGCCAGCGAATGAGAGCTTTGGACCACTGCAGATATCTTTGGGGCGAACTGTGAAGGACATCTTTAAGTTCATGGTTATCTTCATCCTGGTCTTTCTGGCCTTCATGATTGGAATGTTCAACCTCTACTCATATTATCAGGGGGCTAAGCAGAATGAAGCTTTCACAACGTGAGTAGAAATACAGTCATGGTAAATTTTCCCATTAAAGGCAGGGTAGGTGATTTCAGAAAGTCTAGCAAACTAGCTCCCACCCTCCCTCCTCAGATGCTAACCAGCAACACGATAAGAGATGGCGTCAGTGGAGGGTTCATTGCAACACTGTCAAATTACCTTATGTCTCATTCACCGTTGAGAAAACATTACAGAACAAAGCACATAATATTACAATAATAATGCCTTCCATTCTCAATAGTGTAACCATGCCAACAGCAACCATGCTGATTATGTATAATGTCTGCGCGAACAGGTTGTGAAGAGGTATATAAATACATTTGTTGACAAGCAGGTCGGACAGTGTATCGTATATATATATATATATATATATATATATATTATATATACATAACTATTCCATAAATGCAAGTCCACTTCATTTAGTGATTGCTATTGGGATGTAAAGAGACTTTGTACAAGCATAACAAAAAGGCTTTTCAACCAAATCACTTACCCTGCCTTTAAGCCATGTTCCTGAATCATATTTTCTTGATCCTGGTACAGCAATATTATTAAAGAGACAAAGTCGTAAGCTAAGTATAATAATCATTTTTCTACTCTTATAATAAGAGGGTTAGATAGATAGATAGATAGATAGATAGATAGATAGATAGATAGATAGATAGATAGATAGAGTAGATCGCAGGAATATTTGCTATCACAGGCATAAATTAAATTTAAATTGTAATAATATTTCAGAATATTGTTGTTGTTGTTTTGTTCAAATAAAAATTTGTTCCTGTGGCTCAGTGGTAGAGCATTGCGTTAGCAGCGCAAACGTTGTGGGTTCGATTCCCAGGGAACACACATACTGACAATACAGCACTGTAAGTCGCTTTGGATAAAAGCGTCTGCTAAATGCATAAATGTAAATGTAAATACAGCTTTGGTGAGCATAAGAGTCTTCTTTCAAAAACCTTAATAAATCTTTCCGACCCCACATTTTTTTAACAGTCGTTTGTTGGTAAAATAAATGCACTTCTTATGAGAAAAGGAAATGTTCTTCAATTTTAACCTCCTTCAATAAATATATATATATTCTCTCTGTGTCTCTGTAGTATAGAGGAAAGCTTCAAAACATTGTTTTGGGCAATATTTGGCCTGTCAGATGTCAAATCAGTAGTCCTGAACAATGGACACAAGTTCATCGAGAACATTGGCTATGTTCTTTATGGAGTTTACAATGTCACAGTGGTCATCGTCCTACTCAACATGCTCATTGCTATGATCAACAGCTCCTTTCAGGAGATTGAGGTACTTGATGTCTTCTTAGTTAATGTCTTCACACTTGAAGAGTACACTGCTGACATGATAAATCTGTATTTAAGACTTTGTGCTGATGAAGCACTCCAGTGTAGAGTTTTTGCATATTATGGAATGGAAAAAAACTTATCTCCTCAGAATGGGCTAATTAGTTTGACTGTTTAATTAGTTTTAATTGAACTAAATAACCATTTTCTTTCACACCTCATACCTCTGCATCTCTGTATTGATGAATTTGTCGCTTTAAGTATCCAAAACATTAGTGTTTCCTGGCTTCTTGCAGGACGATGCAGATGTGGAGTGGAAGTTCGCCCGGGCCAAGCTCTGGTTCACCTATTTTGAGGAGGGACGGACTCTCCCTGTGCCTTTCAACTTGGTTCCCAGTCCCAAATCTGTTCTGGGTCTGGTTATGGCGACTAAGGGTCTTTTGCAGGAGCTTTTCAACAGACACAAAGCCATTATGAAGGGGTCTGAGCTCAGTGAGGTGAGGAAAATCCCCTCTAATTCTGCATTACAGTAAGAAAATTCAGTGTGATACTCATAATAAACAAATACATTTATATTGCTCTTGTGATTTGTTGGATCGTAATTCAGTTGGGACAGAGCAAACCTTGCCAGGACAAATCTCTTCCTAGCTCCAGTCGATACCAGGCAAGTTTACTTCCATTTTTATGTTTATCGTAGATCTGAATATGGTTCGTAGTTGCTTGTTTGCAAGAGACTTTGGTTGTTTTGGTTGTTTGTTTGAATTCTTTGCACGTTAAACTTACTGCATTTAATCTGTACAGAAAATTATGAAGCGTCTTGTTAAGCGATATATCATCAAAGCTCAAAATGACAAAGAATGTGATGAAGTCAATGAAGGTGAGTGGATATAATCTTTAATAAAAGGAATTATTCAAAAATATATACAGTGGTGGCCAAAATTATTAGAACACCTGACAGATCTGAAAATATGTACTTTTTTTTTTGCTTCCAAAACACATTTAATTTCATAATGTTCATGAAACATGCAGATGGTTGTTCTGAGCACAATAAATATCAGATGAAGTGAGTCATACTGTTTTATCCAATTTTAAATGTAATATTTGGTATGTCCACCTTTTGCATCAATTACACCAGCACATCTCTCTGGCATAGTGGCAATATTTTCCTGAGAACTTCAACACTAATGTTATCCCATGATTCCTTCCGTCGCAGGTAGTTCTAATAGTTTGTTTTATGAGTATTGTAATGGCCAATTCAACAAAAACAACTGAAACCTCTTAAATATGCCAAGTGTTCTAACAATTATGGCCACCACTGTATATATTTTCAGAGTCATTAATGGTAAGAGTCGTGTCAAAAAAATAACAACATAAAAATTTAAGTATGTGTCCAACTGAAATAAATAAAAGCAAAGGGGTGTGGAAGAGTGCCAGTGTAATTAAATAATGCATTTCACAATCATTGTTTTCACTGTACACTTGGAATATACTCAAATACATTTTTATGATTAATATATTGGTTACATTTTATTTTAAGGTGTCCTTGTTACAGTGTAACTATACATTTAAGTACTGAGTAATATTAATTAAATACATTATGGTTCTGGTTAGCATTAGGGTTTGGCTTAGGGTTACTTACATTTACATTTAGCAGACGCTTTTATCCAAAGCGACTTACAAATGAGGACAATAGAAGCAATCAAAACCAACAAAAGAGCAATAACATATGTGCTATGACAAATCTTGGTTAGCCTAACGTAGTACACGTAGCAAGTTTTTTTAAAGAAAACAAGTAGATAGAATAGAAAAAAGAAAGCTAGTGTTAGTTTTTCAAGAAAAGCTAGCAGTTACAGAATAAATATGCAATTGATAGAGGGTCAAGTGTGTGTGTGTGTTTAAATAAAATGAAGACAGATAGGTAAAATAGAATTAGAATAGAGAGTGCTAGAGTTAAAGGGTCAAATAAAGAGATGTGTTTTTAGCCGTTTCTTGAAGATGGGTAAGGATTCAGCTGCTCGGATTGAGTTGGGCAGGTCATTCCACCAGATGGGAACAGTTAATGAAAAAGTCTGTGAAAGTGATTTTGTGCCTCTTTGGGATGGTACAGTAATGCCTCGTTCACTTGCAGAACGCAAGCTTCTAGAGGGCATATAAGTCTAAAGTAATGAATTTAGGTAAAGGGGTGCAGAGCCAGAGGTGGTTCTGTAGGCAAACATTAATGCCTTGAATTTAATGCGAGCAGCTATTGGTAGCCAGAGCAAATTGATGAACAGAGGTGTGACGTGTGTTCTTTTCGGCTCATTAAAGATTAACCTTGCAGCGGCGTTTTGGATTAATTGTAGAGGTTTGATGGAATTGGCTGGAAGACCTGCCAAGAGAGCATTGCAATAGTCAAGTCTGGACAGAACAAGAGCCTGAACAAGGAGTTGTGTTGCATGTTACGAAATAAAGGGCCTGATCTTCCTAATATTGTATAAAGCAAATCTGCAGGACCGGGCGGTTTTAGTCATGTGGTCTGAGAAAGTCAGCTGATCATCAATCACAACTCCTCGGTTTCTGGCTGTTTTTGAAGTAGTTATGGTAGATGAGCCCAACTGGAAGGTGACTTGCATGTAATTATGCATAATGTTTTGTTATTGTATTAGTAAGTACATGTAATATGTAACAAGAACACCTTAAAATAGTGTAACCAATATATTTCATGATTCAGACGTTAGGCTGCTGTGTTGCAGGTGAACTGAAGGAGATTAAGCAGGACATTTCAAGCCTTCGCTATGAGCTGCTGGAGGAAAAGTCACACAACATGGAGGATCTGGCAAAGCTAGTGAGGACACTTGAAAAAAATCTCTCTCAGGACTGCTTGATACTAAAATCTCATTAAAGGAGCCAGGCGACTGCATTTTTATTTTACAGAAGCATATAATCAACTATTTATCAAGCAAGACAATTTGCACAAGAACTACATGTGGTTTCACATGCTTCTCTGCCTTGGCCTGCTGGGTTAACAGAACAAAAAACAGCCGTTGAGCTTTCTATGACTGTGAAGAAATTATATTCTGTGTTTCTGTTTCAGCAATACATTACAGAATGTTTTTTGTATGATAAATATACACAATTCCCTGTTAAGAATTTATTTTTTGTCAGTAAGTGCTCTAATTCACACAAAAATGTAACTTGAGGGATTGAAATTTATAGAAAAAAAATATAGTGAAATAAATCACAAACTATAAATCTTAATTCTTTTAATTAAATTATTCCCTCTCTTTTAGTAACTATTTTACTACACGAGACACACACACACACACACACACGAGACACCCCCACCCACACGAGACACACACACACACATACACACACAGAATTAAAGAAGGTAATGTTTCTAGGTGAACAATTTTCTGTTGCTGGAAATTAACTTTAATGTCAAAATCCCATTATCAGCTATATCATCCCTCAATTACATAAAGTTCTGTTCGAACACAGATTGTTAAAGATTTTCCTTTGTATCGAGATCAGATCAGATTAACAGCTCGCTTTTACAGCATGTCAAATTCCCTTTTCTCGACTGGGGCTCTTTATGGAATATACTTAATTTCTCCATTTTGTAAAAAGACGTTGAATTTTGTTCAAACGGTTGAAGTAAAGCTGAACTGAGCATGAGAGGAACTTGGGAACATTAACAGCCTGCAGATTTGAAGTATCACAGAGTTTGAAATCCATTACAAAACACTCCAGAGAGAATGGAAAAATAGGAAGAATGCAGTGTTTCCAGAATTAGAGCTGCTTTGTTTGACTGCTGACACAGTAACACATGCTGCTGAGTTGGCAAAGCATTGTATAACCAGCACAAGCCTTTTGATACAAGCCTGTCCAGGTCTAGAAAATAAACTATCATTGAATCCTGAGAAGATTTTTATTCTAAAAGCTAGTATGATGTTTTATGTGCTTGAAAGTTTCATTGACCTACTGTTGTTCACATGACTAATAGACACTGCAACATGTTCTGGGAATTACTTCACGGGTCACCTCTGGAATTTTTGTTATATGGACATCGAGGTTAAAGGTCCCTATTACGAAGTCAGAGATAAGCTTCTCATAACTGTCCAAAGTAAAAAACAAACATTCACGCAAATGATACCAAAAGGGAAGTTAGGGGAATTACATGTTGTGTCATGCTTTTTGGGACTGACTGCTTACGCATTTATTGATTTCATAATTCACTGAAGTGTACATAATGTACTGTACAGTACTAAGTGACGTAATGTTTTCAAATTTCTAAACGTGGAATTTTTGTCACTTTTCATGTTCTCTCAGACATAGAATGTCCCTGCTAAAAAAAACAATAGAAGACCAATAGAAACCGTCACATAAATTCTAATGGTTTCCATTAAAATACCATTATGAACCATTAGTTTTTTCCCATTAAACCATTACAAAATTTATTTTTGTAGTGTGTTTTGGGCCTTTTTCCAATAGGATTTAACATCCCACCAATAGAATCCATCACATACCAGTATAGTTTCCATTAAAACCAATACAATTCCCATTATAACCATTACATTTTCTTTAGTGTTTTGGGGAGTGTTCTATTGTTTTTTTCAGCAGGGGTGTCTAAATAGAATGTAAAGCAGGCGTAACATTCTATACAACATTCTAAAGCAAGCCTTTTAGATTTGAACTGAGGTGGCAAAGACCGCGATAGAACGATAGAATGATAGATAGATAGATAGATAGGTGAAAACAGGTCAAAACACAACCAAAGGAACCCAATCGGTAAATAAACTGACATTTTAATAGTTTAACAGAAAATTTCCAAACATTAAATTACTTTGTAAATGCTGTTAACAATAAGTATTACTATTTGTATAACATACATGTTATCCCTTTTAACATAGAAATGCTAACCCAGTGTAAAATAAAATACAGCAGAACCATTACGTGAACATCTGTATTTTGTGAGCATAAACTAGAAATAATTGCAACTAAGACAAACTTTACAAAATGTAACACTGTCAGAAGTATAATCTTGTTTTTTTATTGTATTTCATTAAGTAAAAAATCCACTATGTTACACTCAACAAAGATATTCAGTATAAGTGAAAACATCTTAACACTTTTAGTTACATCGTTTTACCAAATGCCACAAAACTGACAGCACATTAGCATAATAAAATATGTTTGCAGTATATAAGAAACATATTTGGCTCATTAAGTCATTCAATAGATATTTTGTTTAAATTTGGAAGAAAAATGCGAAGGACATTAAAACATTCACTACTAAGAGGTACCAATTTTCTATATAACGTTTTCAAATTGCATGGAATAACAATGAGCGCTAACTCGTTTAGAAAATGATTTCACCAAACAGATATAGAAATCACTAAAATGAAAGATGACCTGCATCTTCCAAACATGATTCACCTTTTGGTCTCGCTGAAAAGAAACGTTCAACGAATACGTTCAAGAATTTCACAAATGTCACATTGGGCAATCTTCTGCTACTTAATATCGCTAATTAATGCTAATACAAATCCATAGATTCATTCAGAGCCGTACCACAACACACAACACGTACTCAGAGCGTTATTATGAGCTTATGTCTACAGTTTTGAAATATCAGAGCCTATTAGTATAGTGGGCCACATATAAATACAGAAATGTGTTAATACAGTCATGTACCTAGATGGAAATAAAATCTACAATACATTTAAGACAAAGGTGATATTTACATCCTGGATAAACTTTATCATATGCAACAGTTAATGATCTGGTTATGTTACGCAAAAACTAATTACATACAGTAAGGCAAATAATGATCCCTTTTTTGCAGAAATGAATACCATGGATACCATGGACTTTGCTTTTGCCTTGTTCTGGCGCCATTAGAGGAATACCACATAATTATCTGGGATGAGTCCGGTTTTTCCATCATAAGTCGCTTGGAGCCAGCCAGGTTCCACTGAGGGATACACTGCATGGACATGAAGAGTCAAATACAGCAGAACTGAGTACACAACATTCTATAGAGCCTTTCATGTTTCTGTTTTTCCACAAAAAAGTACAGTACTGCTCAATCGTTATGCTTAGAAACCGTGTGTTTACCGTTGGAGAAGTGCGCCCCCTGCGGGAAGCTCAGCTCATGACTGTGCTCCGCTTGACAGGAAAACAAGGCTTTAGCCTCTCTGTAAAACAAACTCCAGAGTTAGAGACAATAAAACTGTGGAAACGTACTAATATCACTGACTATATCAACATCTGGCTTATCTTTTGACCCTGTTGGCTGTTCTTAGTACAGGAAATAGAAATTCAAGTCACATTACACAACATTTGAATGTCATGTTTTCAGCGAACAACTCTGCCTATTTAGATAGAATTTAATCACATGTTTTATGACTAATATATTATTAATTGTAAAGAAGGGTAGGAAAAAGCACAAAATAACCAACAAGACCTTAAATATACAGAACAAAAGTTTGGGTTAAGAATTGTATTAATTTTATATATAAAGTGTCAAAAACTTTTATTAGGTTACAAAACATGTCTATTTCAAATAAATGCTGTTCTTTTGAACGTTCTATTCAATGAATTCTGAAAAACGACTTCATTGTTTCATACTTCATATTTCAAAAGAAAAACTATTCTAAACCGCAATAATATTTCGCAATAACAACATTTTTTGATGAAACAAATCTAAAAACATTTTAATAAACTTATCGACCACAAACTTTTGAACGGAAGCATAGAACAGACTTTAGAAATAAGATATAATAGTGCATAAATGATATCTGATCACAACTGTATTGTCTTTCTCAGCTAAAGTGTGGAAAATTTTTAAAAATCGAAGATTCCATTTAGGCCGGGAAATATGTAATAAGAATCACTAAAACTTAGTAATACTCTCCGTCTGACTCATTACCTTCCTGTTGTGGGCTGGGAAATCACAAAACTCTCAAAGATTGCTGCCCGCGAGGCCACACTGGGGGAAGAAAACGCATGGCACTGTTGATACATCAACTGAGATCAGTGTAACAAACTGATTTGACATTATGACAAGGTTTTGCTTACACAGATCCTGGTCTCTGGTAGCCATTGCTGGCTGAGGAGTCAGCTCTGTATTTCACCGTCTCTTTAGGAGGAAGCTCCGGCAGATGGAGGGACTTGAGACTGTCTCTCTGACTGCGTGACACCAGGCTCTGTATAGAGCCGTGACAGCTTCGGAAACCTGACAGAGCGTAACCAAAAATATAACCACATTACAGATTGTCACAAATACGTTATTCATACTTGAGAAGAAACAAAGTGCAAAACTGCAGGAAGAATGAGATCAGCTGATGCCGTTGTTTAATTGCACACGTGATTTGTGTGGTTCTAGTCTGTAACGACGTGCTTATGTTCCTCTACTGTGCATCGTTTTGGATAAAAAGCATCAGCTAAATGCATAGCTGTAAATGTAAATGTGAGGATGGTTAGTGGATAAAATGCAGGATTCTGTGCTGTGTTTTGAGGCCATGAAACACCAAACCGACAGCAAAGAACTAGAGCCGATAAAAGCTAACTGTGTTGTCACATTGCATGCATCTGGTCTAAAAAGTTGCAAAGACTACAGCCAATGGCCAACAAGAATGTACGGTATGTGCTTGCATGTGCATGTGATCCAGAACTATCTAGGTGGTAGTAGTCTATACTCGTCATTCAAAAAGCGAAACTAAAATTGTAGATATAAACTGTAGAACAAAGTAGCGCTTGCTTTTCGTCTTGTGCAATAGTTTGCTAAACTGAACAGCCAATCAGAGTGATCTGTCTCACCAATTCCCGGCCTAGTGTGTCACAGCCTTTAGTGAATTCACCCCATTGAACAAAAATGCTGTGAAGCGTATTCGTTCTTACCTTCAGAAATGTGGAGTGAAGTGAGAGAAGAGCAGGTGGACAGACTGTGTCGTTCTTCCCCATGATCCTCCAGTGTCTCTCCTATGGTTCTCTGGAGGATCTCTGAAGCCGGAGAGCTTCGATCACCTGGACTCGTGCTTAGCGCTTCTTCCCATTCTCCATCAGTCTTGTTGGCGTCCTCTTTGGAGCTGGAATCAGGGCTGGTGGTGCGAGCAGGGCTTTTGGGTCCGTTGGAGGAGGGAGATGGAGTGGCCCAGCACAGTCTCCCCGATGCCTTGTGTTTGGTACGTGACGGGGATCCCATCTTAGAGCAGCTGTTCTGCTCAGAAGAGTGAGACGAGAGAGACTCCAAACTGCCCATGGGAGTGCTACTCGGACTGCTGCTGAACGTGTCACCTGATGGAGAGAAGGGGTTAGGTTGACACCCTAATAGATGGACTAATGTCTGTTTTTGGCGACACTCACTGTCAGCATCAGCCAGGCACAGGGTGGTAGAGTACAGGCCTCTGGATTTGCGGGACCCTGAGGACATGCAGATGGCTTTGCTGCGGCGGGCACTGGCACGAGACTGAGAGTGAGACTGAGGCTGTGGCAGAGGGACGTTTGGGTCTGGATCTTGATGAAATATCTGAGAAAAAAAAAGACAAAATGGTACTAAGAGTGTTTTTGATCCAACCAAAGAACATCTACATTAGACGAGTAAAACTCTATAAAGACAGATATTTGGAGTTACAATACCATTTCAAAAAAATTGTTTTTATGTTCATCAATCATGTATTTATTTGATCAGAAATACAGTAAAAAAAAGTAATATTGTGAAATATTATTACAATTTAATCTAATGCTTTCATCTAATGCTCACTTAAACTAAAACACTAATAATTGAATACCACTGTTATTGTTAAATGTAATCTCTCCCAAATCTCAAAAGGAATATTTATTGTCCATTATAATGTGATGATGGCTAAATTCTCTTTTAGCATTTAAAATGATTGATTTTATAAATTAAGCATTTTGTATCTAATTTATTTAAATAAAATAGAATAGAAATGTAATATTGGTAATTAATTGGTTATTGGCCATGACATGAATTTTTATATCGGGGAACCCCTGTTGAAAAGCGTTCTAAGGGTAAAGCTAGTATTCAGACAAGCAATTATTATCCTATTTTTAATAATTTGTTCCTCTATCGGCATGCTTTCCATTAAAATATCATTGCTTGTTTAAACAATCACCTTGTCGTAGTTTTCTATGAGGATCTCAACCACAATATTCTGAAACTTGATGTTCATCATGGCAGCGACCGTCTCTTCTTGAGAGCGCATGAGTGTTGGGCCAAAAATCACACCCAGGTTGGACACGGTCATCAGATTCTTCTGACTATGTGTGGAAACCCTGTCAAAAACAGCACAAACACCCTGGTTAGCATCATCATGTGGAATTTAAAGTGCACTCGTGAACTAATGTACTAGATGTGAGTGACGTACACATGTAGATGTTTTATCAGAATATCCAGCATCCCTTTATTCTTGTCAGGGAGCTTGTAGACGAGGGCATGAACAGCGCAGACCCTGTAGTTCTGATCATCAGACTCTAGAGAAAAAACAACCCAATTATTCAATAAGTCAGTCACATATGGACGTGATGAGGAGTTCAAACATGGTAGAACTCACTGACTGCCATGATGAAGTCTTTGTGGAGTCTGTAAGTCATGAGGGGTTCTGCCAGACACCTGAAGGGAACAGAATGACTTCCTGTTTGTCCTTGATAACATGCCATTTTAAGAAATGAAAGATTGTGGGGATTATTTATAAACCTGAGGTAATTCTTCAGGCCGCTGGTGATGGTCTTGTTATCCCAGGTGTCTGGGTCAAGGTCCATATCTGCAGGAGCTTTGGACGCTGGAAGGGTCAAATGAGCTTGTGTTAAATGGAATTTGGCTTCTAACAGACAAACTATTTTTAAAGTCTTCATGTATATAAATTTATCAGGTTTCTGTAAGACAAAAAGGGTTAAGACTACCCTACCAAATACTGAGGTCATCAGTCGCTGGACTTTAGAGTTAACTCCACCTATTCTGTACAGTCCCATTGTGTTAATGCCTAAAGGAAAAATATCATTTTTATATTCCTGATTCAATTTACAGCAATTTAAAAAGCCATATTTTTGTTCAGACAGACACCACCATTTAAAAGTTTGAGGTCAGTAAAAATTTGTTTTTATAACTCTTTGATCAAAATACAGTAAAAACTAATATTGTGAAAAACTAATATATTTTGAAAAACCTTATATATTAATATAACTTCTGTTAATATATGTTAAAATGAAATTTATTCTTGTCATGGCAAAGTTTTAACATCGATTTTTCCAGTGATTGAAATAATTGTTTTAATAGCATTTATTTGAATTTAATTTGACCTTGTTGAATAAAAGAGTTAACTAAAAATATATATCTTATTGACCCTAAACTTTTGAATGGTAATGTAACAAATGCCCATAAATGTACATAATAGATAATATTCTGCATGAAAAAAGGCAAGTCAGAAGCAGAGACTTACCTCTTGTTTCCACAAGCTCTATACACCTCCTTACAAAATTAAAGCCTGCTTCGTTTAGGAATGCTGTGGACAAAGAGAGTATGTTATAAATACAGTATACAGGGGTTAAAGTAAAACTAAAATCCTGAGCCTGAACTTTTTCCCCGGGTGGGGGTTTGGTTGCGGGGGTGGACACATACGCAGGGTTATTAAAACAAACAAATAAAAAAACATTATTTGAATGATTTTCTATTAAACAAACTAAGTCTCAGACTACTGAAATTGTTTTGTTCAAAATAAATAATGGTAAATTAAATACTAGGAAATGAATATAAAATAGGAAATATACAAAGACAGTTTACTACAGAAAACTACAGTTCTGTTCAATTAATACCAAAAACAATAACATACTCCAAGAACTGGAAACTTAAAAGGGTTCGTAGAGATACTGTTAAACTAAATTCCAGTACTTTCAAGGACTTTTCAAGCAATTCAAGATTTCAGAGAAATCACTTATCAAACAACATCATTATTATCTTTCACATTCTAATTAATAAACTAATACAAAAAAATGGTACAAATAAAGTGCAGCGCAAAGAATGCAATGACTGTGGCAACTTAAACATTTGAAAGGATTCTATGGCAAAGTTATCACTTTCCTTATTCCTTATGATTGACCTGAAGAATGAATACACTTGGAAAATAATGAGCTATATAACCGCTTTTCGACACTAGGGGTGTGACAATGCACTTAGCTCACGAGATGAGACAAAATACAGATACCTGGTTCACAATATTTTAATGCAATTTTAAATAAATTTTTAATGACAGAATATTTGTTTTTTAATCACAAAAAGTAAACAATGCAGTTGTATTTTGAAATATTTTAACTAATCTAGGGCTGTAATTAATGATTACTTTGATAATCAAGTAATCTACTGATTATTTTGACAATTGAGTAATCTGATATTTTTTAGTAATACAAATGGACCAAAGTGAAAACAAGGCTTTAATATGACTATATTTACATACTTATTTAAGCTAATTATTATTGCCTATTTGTTAGTTTGAATCAAAGCCAAGTAATTACATGGTTTTATTGAACCACAAACCAAAATGTATATAATATGAACATAACCAACTTAAACCATTATTATAACAAATATCCAACCAGCAGAGGGCGCCAAGGGCCTGGTGTTGTTTCACTTTACGTCGTGATTCTACGTTTAAATCAATTTCATTTCACATGCAAACTCAAAGCAAGGCTTTAAACTTTTATTTTGAAATCGCAATGTACAACAAATCGCATATAGAAATATGTTGATATACTGGCATAGGTTTATTAAGGATTTACGTTACAAATCTAGTGAGATAATGCACACTGTTTTCCGTTAAGTTACCCAAACTCACAGCATATGCCGAGGAAGAGTTAAGCGCCTTTCACACATACAGTCTTTACTGGTAAATGACCATTAAGAGATCATGTGTGAACACTACCTTTTCAAAAATGTAAGATACATAGATAGATAGATAGATTTAAAATACCTTTTAAATAATTTTTATGGAGATTGTGTGATTACTATGAGATTTTTACAAAGCTCTGCTGCTTTTTTAATAGCTTTTCTATGTAAATATAGAGTGATATATTTGACCATTGCGCCTCACAGCTTTTTCCGCACATCGCGCTCGAGACCCAGGCTCCTTCTCCATTCATCAGGGCTGCGGCTCTCTGGATACTATTTCATGTCTCGTGTTCATAAGAGCAACAACTTCTGATTGGCTAGTAATGTTAGTTTGGTTGAGAGTGAAAGCGGTGTCCCTCTCATACAACTGGTAGGCGAACTCGAACATGATATCAACAAGTTTTTTTAAATGAAGGACTATCTTTTCTTTTCTTTTTTCACAGCCGAACGCCACACGCCATAGATCCGGCACGGATGCCGGAGAACTTTAAGCCCTGAGTATGAGGCCAATTCAGGTGAACTAGTTTTGTCTTATGAATTAACACACACGGAACTGTTCATCTCACTGTATATACACCTAAATGACAATTAAATAAATGGGAGGAATAAACTTACTTTCCTCTTTCTTGCTCAAAAGTGCTGGAAGGGTGTAAATCTGGAAGAAATCAGCACGTGTTTATAACACACTAAAGATAAATGACATTTAAAGCATATACATTAATACATTATATTGCATAATCCATATCTATTTACAGAAAATAAATTATAGGGACGAATATACAAAATACAATTTATAGTTTCACAATGTAACCATACATGCACTAATAATCCATTGTATATAAGAATTCACAAACTCAGCTAAATAATAACAGTGTAATGAGGGTCAAATGAGTTTAAGCTAATCTACTACAACTGACAGCATGAGAGTCAAAACAAAAGAGTCATTAGCGAAGTGTAAATTCTCAGCTGTCATCTTTTTCCTGTCTGTGTGTACACTATCCACTGCCTGGATTTCAAAGAGCCTGTGTAACAATGATTAGATGTCTAAAATGCAAAAAGGGAGTCAGTGGTCTGAATCCTTATCAGGATTTCAAGAAGTTAAAAAAATATATTGTACAGTGAACCGACATATGTTAACCAAACCAAGAGTAGAGTCTCATTTAGGCTGGGCGGTTGCTCTTACCGGCTCTTTTCCATCCATGGCCTCCATCCACAGCCGTCTGTTGGATTCAGAAAGAGCCTGAAGGGTGATGATACCATGCCTGTGGGACACACGGATAAATGTTAACTCTAAACTACTAGTGTAAGTTGTCCGAATTTTGCATTTTGTTTTTTATTTATCTGTTTATAACCAGGATTTTTAAAAACAAGTTCCAAGCATCATGCCAATGAATAATAAAATGTTTCCAAAGCCTGCAAACCAAATCCACATGCTGCTATGTAGCAAAAAGGAAACCGTGTTACGCAAGCAGTATTATGTGGCAGTTTTTCCTTCACTGTAATTCATCAACTCCGCCACGGCATAGGAAATCATATTTTACCTGAGCTGTGAGGTTGGAGACTGAATGAATGAAATGAGTTAAAGGGCTAGTACCAAAGAATGAAACAAACACACGCCTTTCTTTTGTGTTATCATCACTAGCTGTAGTCAAAACCAGTCACACAGTGCTAGTTTGAATAACAAACCATGGCTTTTATGAACTGACTAATTCATTCAAAGGAATAGTTCACTCTCAAAAACAAATGTACAACCCCCTACAAGTAGGGATGTAACGATTGACTCAACTCAAGATTCGATTCACGATTGTATGTGAACAAAATGAGATTTAAGACAGATTCTAAATTAAATGTGTCCTTTTATTATTGCTTGGACAAAGTGCTGCATGTTTCTTTGTGAAATTGAAATATAACTAGTGGTGGGTATACTAATATAGAACTTTATTGCATAGTAACGTGAGACTCTTATCGGGCGATAAAAAATATCGTTAATCTATTCTCAAAGTTGTTGGGAGCTGGGTCTATAAAACTACGCAAGCTATGATGACTTTCACTGATATTTTAGCCGGATGTATACAAAACTAAATGGAAATTTTAAAACTGTACCCAAATCAAATAAATAATTAACACCAATAAAATAAATCCGTGATGGACAGATTGTTAACGGTCTGTGTTCTTTCCATTTAAAATTCGGGCAGGACATCACTGCATTTTAATCATCATCAACCTCAAAGATGGCTTTTCATCTGCAACAGATGTTTTAGTCTAAACTTTACATGGATTGTATATGATGTTAACCTAAGGAGAAATGAATGGTTTGACTTCAGTGTTTGTGTGGAAGCGCACTCTGCTGCAGGACAGGCGCTCAAGCCTTCACTTGGTTTCTTACATCTCCGTCATGTTTGGTCATACAGATAAAAGTAGCCTAAGTACATCTTTAATCTGTAAAGACTCAAACGATTAGTTGTGTGAACTGGAATAACAACGTTCACTAAGATCGGGTTAAGCAAACAGGATGCGCTTTAGGTCTCATGTGAACTTGAGCGAGAAACTAGTAAACAAACTCCGTCTTTGAAAATATATCTATAGAGAGTGAAATGTCTAAAAATAAAATAGAAGACATCCATGGATGATTTTTTGAAATTGAATCTGTGCAACACTGTGCATAAGATGGCTTTCAGTTCAATATAATAACAAAACTGACATTTTGGGTTTTATTCAACTAATAAGGTCACGCTGTGATCTGTACTATATTTTTACTGTAATTGACAGTTATCGCAAAAAAAAAAACAACAACACGGGAGTGGGAGGGAATGGGAGTCATTCTTCCGAGTGGTGATTTTCCCCAGTTTTTCGTGGGAATTGGGTGCCGGGAAGAGATTAAAGTTTGTGATGCATTTTGGAAACAAGATGAGCCCCTGGTCTAATGCGCCACCTGGCTTGAGAAACCCTGTGTGTGTCAAAGTCCTTACTTAAGTTAGTCATTATTTGGGTAGCCACATATTCTGAATGCCTTCATAATTCAAATGAGCCATTTTAATCTAGATTAAAAAATTTATCTATGCTTCTCACCTCTAAATATAACACTATAATAATATACTAAAACACTTTATTGCATAGTATTGCATATTTTGTTGGTTTTGACTGCTTCTATTGTCCTCAGTTGTAAGAAGCTTTGGATAAAGCCTCTGTATTTTAATAACAAAATTTAAATATAATGTAAATGTTAAATGGATTTCTAACATGGAATGTTACTTCACAAGCCCCAAATCAAATAAATAAGTAACACCAATAAAATAAATATCTTCATATAAAAAATAAATTCTTTGTCTGTGCTCTTTCCATTTAAAATTAGAGGACCACTGCATTTTAATCATCATCCAAACAAAGACTGATAAACTAGTTTGCAATAACTCAAAAGCATTTTTATGTAAATTAGATTTATATAACAAAATTTGAAGGAAAACAGTTTGGTTTGTACTTCAGTTTTAGATAAAAAAACAGTACAATGTCACAAAACTGTTTTAGTATGTTCTTCAAGCCTTTCCTTGATTTCCGGTGTAAACACACATGCTCACATTTAGGAGGAAGGGAGTTGCTATTAAAATTAATTTAAGTAATTATTGGAACACGCCAGCAGTTTGGAGAAAACTGCAACATTCAGTTCGATTTGGTGAACTGGTTAGAAACATTGCAGATAATTGGATCGGGTTAAATCGAGCCTTCGCTAACCGACATCACTAGTAAACAAGAAGCTTGGAAGGAATATGTTATACAGAGGCAAGATGAAGAAAGAAAAATAACAATCCACACTCTTTTTAAAGACCTGCAGTTCTCAGACATACATTCATATAAACTACCCTAACTGAACACACCTTTGTTTAGCATCTCCAATGTCAAAGCATTTGAATCACGCTTGAATAGAGATTCTCAGTCCTCGTCATGTTAATCGTTACATCCCTACCTTCAAGCCATTCAAGATGTAGGTGAGTTTTGTCCTCTGCAGTGAATGGGTGCCGTCAGAATGAGAGTCCAAGCAGCTAAAACAGAAGATCTTAATAATACAAGTAATCCAAAGTTAAGCTAACAGCATTTAAATACTGAACATTTAAAGCTGTGTGTGTAAGAAACAAGTCCACCATTAAGTTGTTTTAACTTTAAACCGTCACTTCTGGCCAAAATATGAGTCTGTACTTCATAATAACACTTCCTTCAACAGAAAAAGTGATCCCCTAGTGCTGTCTTGTCACATCAAAATTTAAATATATTACACCAACTGTTTTTGCTAAATTAATTACACTGAAGAATATAGTAATCTCCTGATTCAGAAGGTTCAAATGACTTCACAGGAATAAATAATATTTGGATAAAGATAAAAACAGCTTGTATTTTAGCTGTGATAATATTTGAAGTTAAAAGCATGTTCTTATGACATTTCTTACATGCCTTGGAAGCATGTTTTAAAAAATCTTGTATTTTGTAAAATACATATTATTTTGAATTATTGTAATGCTATATCAATATATTAAATTATCTGTCTGTGACCTGGACATGCTCAATACTACGCTTCTCCTCGTAAAGGAAGCCTCCATGGTCCATAAATCAGCTTTCAAAAAGTCCTGATAAACTAGTATCCTTAATAACTCAAAAGCTTAAGTGCAGTTATTTAATGCACATATTTACGTATTGAACAACATGTCTAAAATGAAATTAAGTTTGTATTTTTTGTACATAGTGAGATAAAAAAACAGTACAATGTCACAAAACTGTTTTAGTATGTTTAGAGCACTGTTATATAGCATTAAATGTAACTTAAATGCTCCACATTTAGGAGGAAGGGAGATTGTTTTTATTAAAATAGATTTTATTATTATTAGAACACGCCAGCAGTTTAGGAGAAAACTGCAACATACCGATGGACTTTATAGAAACATTGCAGATAATTGGACAGAAGCCCTTCACATGGGTTACCTCTTCAGTTATGAGGAGAGAAAAGAAGAAATGGAAGGAAGGAGTGTTGAAAACGACAGACTGAAGAAAGAACTAAACACAACATAACTCTCGTCTCCTGCAGCTCTCAAATTTCTCTCAATGTCATGCGTGCCATTATGTGAACACACCTTTCCACCACCTCAATGTCAAAGCAGAATCGCTTGTCAATAGAGTCAGTCCTCCGTCTGATGCAGGACTTCAGCTTAAACATCTCAGGAGGACTCATGATCAGTCCATTCTACACAAGACAAAACAGAAGATCTTAATATGGAAATGACAAATTGAGCTAACAGCATTTAAATACTGAATATTTAATACCTGTTTGCCTCCAGACTTGAATTGAGTTGCTCATCGTAAACATTTTGGTCCCTTTCTCATACGTGCAATAATGTCGACTCCATGTGCACCCCAAGGGTCCTTCAACAGAAAACAGGTGATCATTCATTTAGTGCATATGAATTGTTGCAACAATAATTTTAATATATTACATCTATTTTTTTTCCAAGAAATTAATGACACTGAAGAATGTAGTAATGGCTGCTGAAAGTTCAGCTATGCCATCACAGGAATAAATTAAATGTTAAATATATAAAAACAGCATTTATTTTCACTTGTGATAATATTTCACAATATTACTATTCTTATGACATTTTTAGTCATGCCTTTGAGAGCATGTTTTAAAAAATCTTGTATTTTGTAAAATACACATATTTTCTTCAATTAAGCTATATCAAAATATTGAAATAAATGATTTTATTATGTGTTGTGACCTGGACATGCTCAGGGGATACTCACGCTTCTCCTGCACGTAAAGGAAGCCCTCCATGGTCCACTGTCCTGGAGCTTTAAAGTCCTGCTCTGCAGACCGTATCCTTCTCATCAAATTCTCCACTTCCTGTCTTGTGCTCTCGAAATTATATATATATATATATATATATAGAGAGAACATTCAAAACAACAATAGGTTCATTTTATACATCATATATTTTACATATATTTAATTCCATATTACAGCAATAAATACAGTATATTCTATTATACAGATTGTGTGATTCTTTATGAAACGTTTAGCACTACACAATTATCTTTATACAAGCATAATGTTTTATTGGCTTACTGTCAGACCGATATGTCAGGTAACGTTATCTGTAAAGCTCTTACATTCTGGAGGTTGAACTGTAGTTGTTGCTTGTATGGCTCAAACTCATGTGCCAGTTCGTAACCCTCGTGGTAGAAGGTGAATAATCCCTGGAGGAAGGCCAGCAGCTGCGAGAAAGACAGTGGTAGATTGAACAGTTGTATAAAAGCAATAACACTCATAATCATGCAGTACATTCAGAGGTCGATAGAGCTGCAGGATGTGGCTGTTATCATCATTTTCTTTCTGATATGCATGTGCTCCAGAAAAACAACACTGCTGATGTTACAAGATGTAATAGATTAAAAAGCAGTGTAGCAATTTTCTCTCAGCAAGAGGAAGCCTTCTTCGTATTTCTCATCTCCCCAAACAAACGTTGCATTCATAGTACTGCAGAAATGGAAATAGGTGTGTCTTACCGGCTCAACAAACTCAAACTTTTTCCTTTCTTGCACTTCTTGGATTTTGAAAACATATTCCAGGGAGGCGTCATAGAAAACCTGTCTTTCCTTATTTATTTGGGTGTCTGCCTATAAAGCATAATCGAAGCATTCAGTGAAAGTAAAAAATCATCTGAAAATAATGATACATTTTTTTGTGAGTTTTGGATATTTTATATCAATAAATGAACATTCAAGTTACCTCCTGCAAAAGTGGCTCTTTCTTTCTTGAAGACAGGCTTAAGTGCTTCTCCAAAACGGTGTAATACTTCTCTGTCTCCTTGTCAAATTTCTTCTTCCCTTCCTTTCAAAAATAAAAAAGGTCACATGAGTTGGAATTTCCTGCACTGTAATTATGATGATAAATGGCTTTTGCAGAGATAAGATGTTTTATAAACATTAGACTAATAAACAAACATCATATAAGAGTCGCATGAAAACAGTAGGAAAGTTTTAATTAGTTTATTTTCATAGACAGGAACCATAACCAGTAGATGGCAGACTCACATTTGACTTTCCAGAAAACTGATGTTAACATTTAATATGCAGCTGAAAGCCCGGCCTACAGATTTCTGCCAAATTTCAAATGGACATTTTATATTATATATATACTGTATATATATATATTCATTATAAAATAATACATTTTATACATCATATATTTTACATATATTTAATTTATTAAATAAAACAAACATTTAATATACTAAATAAATATTTAAATAAAATTCAACATCCCCATAACCAACAGTTTTTGATTTATTTTTATAATTGAGACAATTTGTAACATTTCACGGGCTTCCATAATTAACTGACGTCACCGACTTGCGCAAAATTTGCACGTTGCTTGCTTGAGTTGCTTGACCCCTCCCCCATAATATCAATTGTTTATAGAGGCCACATATTTTTTTTGGGGGGGGTTTAATGTTTATTTTTTCAATGTTAATGAGAGTGACAGAGTTAAAAAACTGGAAAATGATTTGGGGGGGCAAGGATTCCCGTCAAGCCCTGCCCTTGTGCTGCCAATGAAGTCACCATATTAAATGAATTCCATCAAATTTCACAGATTTACACCAAAGTCAGACCAAACAAATGTGTGGAGAATAACATAGTCACCAAGCACAACAAACTTATCTGCATCATATTCTTTTAACAGGACAGCAACTTTTATGTAGAAATTATGAAGCTGAACAACAATTTACTGCAGATAATTTGACAATCTAGTATGATCCAGCAAACACAGGGAACAAGGAACGAAATGAGGGACTCAACAGCTCGGCTGAACAGGAGTAGAGCGTCACTTCAGGTCATGTGTGGGATACACACGCTTTCTTAGTCTCTGAGGTACCATCAGTGATGAGCATGATAGAGCTGATGATTCTGAGTACCCATGTAACCACAGATAATTCAACAAACACAGAGTATTTTTAATTCTATGAGACATTCTATGGCTCTAAATGAGGTGGAGTAAAGATGTTTACAGTAGAAAAGCCCCCCACTTCCTGTGCCCACACTGATAGCACCTATTTACGTTGGACCAAGCACTTATATACTGCAGACCTCCAGCAATGAGAATCTTTTCTTTCTTTTTTTGAGACTGCAACTGAAACCAGTTTGGAGCTGTTTGTTTTTTCTGTTTGACATCAGCCCAACCTTTCCCATGACCCTCTAATGGACACGCCGTCTAAACCACAGACTGGATTGCCAAACAACAAACTGAAGGAATCGCATTTACGACATGCATAGTCGTTTCTAGGACCATGTGCTGCTAGCAATGACATCACTCTCTTTAGGAATGTATGCTTTCTGTTTAAGGATTTTAAAAAGACATGTATACAGAGCATTGTTTAAAGAAAAATATTATCTGTGCATGAAAGAAACACTTCCAAAAGTATCACAGGAGAGGTAGCCAAACATTTTTAAGTGGATCTGGCAACACTTTACTTAAAGCCGTTATGTATAATGCATTATAAAAGTAGTTTTAATGCATTAATTATGCTTTGTAATGCACCTTATAATACATTGTACAATCTCATTAATAAATGTAATCACAGTTAATGCATTATAACACTAATTAATTCATTGTTATACAACTATGGTAACACTAGGGACCAATTCTCACTATTAACTAGTTGCTTATTAGCATGCCTATTATTAGCTGTTTATTATTACTACTTATAAAGCACATATTCTGCATGACCATATTCTACATCCCTAATTCTACCCAATACCTAAACTTAACAACTACCCATACTAACTATTAATAAACAGTAAATTAGGAGTTGATTGAGGCAAAAGTCATAGTTCATGGTTTGTTAATAGTGAAAATTGGACCTTAAAATAAAGTGTGACCTGCTTTTTAAATTCAGTTATAATTCTTTATGACAAGCTATAATGTATTACAACACATAATATACATAATTATGATGCATTATACCATGTAATAACCCTTCATAATGTATATTACATAAAAGCTTTAAGTAAAGTGTCACTGTGGATCTTTATAAAAACCTTAGATTTATATAGTATATAGACATAAAAAAGAAGTACACAAGTATTCAAAATGTTGGGGTCAGTTCTGCAAAACAAATCATTAAATTGATCAAAAGTGTCAGTGAAGACATTTATAATGTTAGTTTTCTATGTCAAACTATTTCTGTACTTTTACTCAAATCTTGCTATGGTGTCAATTTTCAATTCATGGTTCAACTATTTTCAATATTCATAATAATAATAAATGTTTCTTGAGCAGCATATCAGAATGATTTCTAGACGATCATGTGACACTGAAGATGTAACGATGCTGAAAATTCAGTTTTGCCATACCAAGATTAAATTACATTTTACAATGTATTAAAGCAGAAAACAGTTATTTTAAATATGTAAATGTAATATGCCACAATATTACTATATTTTTGATCAAATAAATACAGGCTTTTACAGACTTATACAGTATGCCAGACTTCATTCAAAATAATACTCATAAGAATGTAAATATAATTAATAATATATTTAGAATATCTAGAAATATCTTAAATATCTAGCTATCATTCAGCTATTTGTTCCAATTCTGACCTATTATTTACATATCTTAAGTCGGGAATACATAGTGTGCGACAGTGTTTTGGTTTTAATATGTGTACACATCTGCGGGAGGTTGAACAGCCGGACTGCCATTCCCTTTGGCCTCGATCATGTCTCAATGTCTAAGTTGAGCGAGTTCCTTCGCAGCTCTCGCTTCAGAGCATTGAGCCAAAACGCCCAAATAAGGCATCAAGAGTTTTGGCTCTGGATCCTTGAGTTCAACAGGCAGCGCTCCAGCTCTTCTAATACGGCTGGAGGGGTCACATTCACAGTTCTACAGGGTTCCCATGCAGCGCAAGCTAATCTAGAAAGAGTAAAGCTTTAACTAGAGTCGGGTAATAAACGTGCCCTCTAGCACAGCGCTCACAAGCCATTTCATGTTGGTCAATGTGGCATTACAGTATCTGGCGATAATTTGACTGTGCTTGTCTTCAACAGGTGTTTGCAATTACTCCCTTCCTGCAGGGTTTCATGGGCCTATATTGACCGTATAGGATCCTGTCACAGCGTAGGTAAAAAATGTATTTCTGCTGAAATGTCGTACATTAACTCACAATGGGGTTTAACTACTTACTTTGGCCGCTCCGATCTGCTCTTTCGAAACTTCTCCAGCGGAGTGATCAAGACATCGTCAGCATTCTGTATCTAAAAAAAACAGAAAAATCATCAAAACCTTCAAATAGTCAGGTATGACAAACCAACACTAATGCGTCATCTATCAAAAACCTTTAACTATATCATAAAACATTATAAAATAATCAATAGTCCTTGAGATAAATGTTCACTTTGTACTTAACAGCCTTGAGATGGTCTAAAATAACTGTTCATTCTACCTGTATTCATTAGTATAAGATTTAATATGAATACAAATGATGAGAATTTCAGTAACCTACATTAAATATTGTTTTACATTGTTGTATTAAATAAAAAAGTCTAGATGGAAAAAGTGAAAAAAAAAGTTATAACATGATTAAAAACGGCAAAATTTGCTTAAGCCAAAGTGGCGAAAGTATTTGAAATTAACTCATTTTACAGTCGGTGGTGTTAAAAACCACATCGGACAATGTGGTTCTCTTAATGTGTGAACTCTTTGACATCACAGTCTGTTAATAGTTAACAGCCGGCACAGCGCGTGAATGTATCCAAGGGAATTACTTTTATTTACTGTAGAATAACGGCACTATAATTAGTACCATTTTCATGTAGGCACTCTGATTGGAAAAACACACAATTACATACACTAGTTCCTTTTATACACTTTCCCAGGAACAGCACAGAGGACTTCATGTCTCGCTGGAGAATTGGTCAAAATAAGTTCCACATGCTTGCCTTTGCGGCAGTACCACTGACCGTCCTCTCTACAGGCTCCATCCATCCACCCACATCAACATTTGTGGAATTTGCACTTGCAAATAATAGAAATGTACAGATTCCAAGCAAGTCCAGATGCATGCTATAGGCTTTGAAAGGATTTGTGACAACTACATTTTTAAGATATGAATACATTTCCTGTTCAGCTCATGGTGCACAGCTGAGTCTTTCTCGATAGTGTAAACCAACAGAATATTTATACTAAATTTCAGTTCGGTTTACCGCGTATATGTTATACACAAAATGCTGAAATTTCATTTTAAACTTTTTAAACAATTTAAACAAGCTTGCCTTGCATAAACATCCATGACAGGCTTATAAGCATCAGATAGATGAGCTGCACATGGGACATATAAGAGTGGCCACAACAAAGAAAAGGGAAAATCTTTTAAAAATCTAATTACATTAGTAAAGTTCTTCGAAATTGACTTTTGTATGGCTTTGAAAATGTTTATACCATTTTCAAATAAATAAATTAAATGTGTCATGTGGTGTAAACTTCAAGTAAAAGCAATACAATTTTCCCTGCACCTTAAAAATATGATCGTACATATATTTATTATTTTCAAAAAATATATATATTATTATTTTTTTCTAATGTAAGTGTTTGTTTATTTTTCACAAATATCAAGACTTATATGAATACATTTTTATGGAGTCGCACCAAATGATCATTCACAACCTGAACTAACCTTGTTTTGTCAAACAATGGGTCAAATTATCTAATATTTTCAGAAATTCATTGACCTTGACACAGTCATGAGGGTCGGCAGGGGTCCCCTATATGATATCATTTCCTGTTTTATGTCTCTACATGTTGGTCGCACAACATGACTTTAGTTTGACAGACAAAGGTTTTAAAATATTAATAAGCAGTGAAGCATTTCTGTTAAAATATTTAAATACTACTACTACTACTGATAATAATAATAGATCACACCAAACTACCTTACAAAGAATTTTAATGAAGCTTTTTTCATGACAGTTGCATCACCTGACAATTTATGCCTCCCAAAATTATCAAAATATGTTTCAATGCAGGACTGTAAAAACATATTCATAATAGCTGAGGTTTATTCAAATTAAAGTATGTATGAATTGCATTTTTAATGCATTTCTAAATAAATTAAATCAAAAAGCATCACGTCATTGACCCACTTGTTGAACTAAACTGAAGTAAATAAAAAGCACTCATCTTTTTAAAGCACTTCAGATATAGCAGAGCACCAAGCGCTGAGTGCAGACAGTCACTCTGTTTGCTCAAGAGTTTCACCCGTCAAAACTTCCCATGGCCCTTTTTAGCCAGAGAGGAAACTCACGTCTTACATCAGTCCGATCCATCATGTGGGAAAACGCCTCCCACTTAAAGCAGAGCATGTTGGCAGTGCGCCTAAGATGAAAGTACCTCTGGATATGAGAGCGTCTACTAATCTGCCAGAAACAATGGCAGACGTTCAATAAAACACTATTACAGTTGTGTTTACATAATGATTCACCGTTACGTGAGACAGCCTCTAGACCTGACCGTCTCGGCACCATGCTCCAGTAACACAGAGTACTTCCCATCTGCACCCCTGTGGCAGGGCAATGCATTTAATGGGAGTTTTTCACCCTTTGGCTCTGTTATTGTATGTCTATGAATGAAAAGGCACTCGGGGACTTTCTCAGCTTGATGGAGGTGTTTGTCATCCTGAGAGGCCCAGCGCAGGAGACTGTGAGACTGAAGCGTAACACGGCCACGGTCTGCAGGAAGTAAAGAAACTGTAGGAGGCTGCTGGGTAATTCTTCCCCTGAGGCTCTTCACACAGCTCCGCTGACCCACTCTCCTTTCAGTGAACAATGGATGGGACTGAATCTGCAGCCTGGATGCTTGCAGACTGCATGGGCAAATGCAACATATTTCATATCCTCTCGCACAAATCAAGTGCTTCCAATTCAAACCGAATAGTTTTTCCTTTGGGTAGTGACACATTTTGAATGCAATTCACTTTTAGGGTCATTTCCTTTACAACGCTATTGAAGAGTAAATCAAAGCAACACCACAAAACATCACAGAATGTTTGGGTTGTTGAGAGCAAACCAAAAATGTTGATGTCACTTCCTGGAAGATGATGTCATTAAAGAACAGGGTTTCTTAATTAAAGGTATATTACAAAACTAACAAAATGGAACGGAACAACTGACACCAATGGACAAACCAATAAAACTGATGATCACCAATTAAAACAATATTAACAAGAAAACATCAGAAACAAACCTGTTTATAGGCAAAAAAAGAAAAAAACTGCCAGTTCCTTGTCGAAAAAGTTATAAAATGACAAAAATTGGCAACATCTGCTCAAACCACAGTAGTGTATTCATTTAAAATCCTGCTGTATATGTTCACTTTAAAAAAGAATGATCCACTAATATGATTTTCATTGTGCAAGGAAGCATTACTCAGGTCTCTCACTGGGAAAGGAAACAACGTTGTGATCTACAAGCTGGAAAAGCAATCATCTGAAGGTATGAGCCAATAACACAAAGTGTCATGAGTAGATGACCTAAGGTTTGACCTCAGCATTTTTATTAGACATCCAGACACAAGCCCAGAAGAAACAATAGAGATGTTTGTCTTTGTTACAATAGAGGCTGCTGTCTTACAGTCACACCATTACAGCTAATAACTTCAGGTTTGTGTTCACAAGACTTCAGTTTAGATTAGCCAGAAGTCATTCTGCTCTATAAAATGATGATTAATAAAAAATCATAACATACAATGACAAAAAATTTGTCCAGAGGAAAAATATTCAAACAGACAGCTTAAACATTTGTATGTACATAGTAAATATTGCATATGGCTGATTGCAGCTATCACTAGATACAAATATGTACATTACCCTTAAACATTTTGGAGTCAGAACTAAGACAGTAAGGGTGTATTAAATTAATAAATACATTTAGAGACATGACAGTAAAGATGTTTATTTTTGTCACGGTCCTGCTGGTGTGCCCTGACCGGCCACCAGGGGTCCGTTCTTCGTACGTCGCTTATCACATCCGAGATCAAATGACACATCCAAGATGATATCATCGCGCTAATCAGGATCTGGCTAATTCGGTTCTTCGAACACCTGCTGTTGATGATTAGTATGGCTGGATTGAGTTATCTGATGGTTTAAAAGGGGCTATGTATCAATACTCCAAACCACGATCAGCAATGCAGCGATTGGCTGGCGGCAAGACAGCAACGTAATGACATCATATCATTAAAAAAGACACCTGATGAAAAACTTGACAAGATTTCTGGACTTTTATAAGGAAACAGCCAAGCGAACAAAACTACATAAATGTTATAATAAATAAATGAAATATGCACTGTTTTTAATTTATTTTAATTGTTTTGCATGATTCCCAATTATTTATATTCACGATTTCTAGTATTACAGGCTTTACATTTTGTAGTAATTAACAATTCATTTAATTTTATCTTTGAAACGGATTTGTTACTTGACAACATTAAAGTTTCTTAAGGGTCAAAATCAAGTTACCTGCATCTCCTGCGCTCCATCAAGCCCCTCCCATAATATCTGTCATCCCTCACATTAATGCACGACTCTACATTAACTGTATGTAAGACTAATACAATTATGAAGTAATTATTTTATGACGAATACATCTTTCAGTGAGTAAAACTGGCTTTGTCTATAGTATTATAGACGACACAACATTATTATATTCTTTTTAAATACATTTTTAAATGATTATTATTTTAAATTATTGTCCCTGGCTCAGTAGGGTACTCTTGTAATAAAGTAGCAGTGGCTGGGACAGATTTCTAAGTATTAATTCTGCTTAAAATGATGCAATCTAATCCTCTTTACATGAAATAAGCCTGCTTCTGAGCAGGTTTAAGCTTATGGACCCGTTGCTATGACAGAAACTCCGGGATGAGCTTCGAAGAACCAAACAATCCAAGATCAAACGATATTGGCAACAATCAAATCCAGCTAATGGAGTTAGCAACGTATGAAGAACGAACCCCAGATGTCTATGTATGTTGAGCACATGGCTTGTTGTTTGTTGTTAGTGCCATGTGCTCTCCTGTCTATTGTCTGTCCACTCCCAATCTTGTTACCTCATCATTGTTTCAGTTGCTCCACCTGTGTCTCCCTCGTTACCCTCATTGGTCTCCCTATTTAGTATTAAGCTATGTTATGATAACATAAGAAATGTTTCTTAAGCACCAAATCAGATTATTAGAATGATTTCTGAAGGATCGTGTGACACTGAAGACTGGAGTAATGATGCAAAAATTGAAATCACAGGAATAATTTCATTTTACAATGTATTAAAATAGAAAACAGTTATTTTAAATTGTCAAAATATTTCACTCTGTTTTTAAATCAAATAAATTCAGCCTGGCTGAGCATAATAGACTTGACCCAAAAAAATTAGCCCAAACTTTTGAACTGTAGTGTATTCAAACTATATTATCATCAATAAAAGAAATGAATCCCAAACAAAGCTGCATGTTTGTTAGCATGTGGATACTCAGCAGCAGTGAAGCACAGAAGAGCATTGTTTTCCTGGTGAGGTCTGTTCGCTGCTATGACTAATGATCCAGCAGCTGCAGCAGTGAATGGCAGTAATATTCCTGGCAACACGCTGCCTCATGCATAATGCCCAAAGCACCCATTAGCGGCTGCAGCTGATGGAAATGAAGATGCTATACTGTTGGCATTAATGTTGCCAATGATATTTAAGAGAAACAACACGAGTGATATATCATTATCGTCTGCACTTGCTGATCTATCCTGTTTCTCTTACCTCCTCGAAGAGTCATGACCTACAGAAAGCATCTTTCTGTTTCTCATAACACTCAGACTTGACTGTGGAAGCTCACAATAACTCTCCTCAAAATAGCGCACACTTATGGTGTTAAACCACTAGGCTAGAAGCGTGCTGTGAAACTTTAACTATGTGTGAACAATACCACATAAAAGGAACAATAAAGAGAAAACTACTAGAACGCAAACGATCACTATGGCTACTTCATTTATGAGGTTTGTGGTACTTTTGAAGTAGACCACATCCCGTGGTGTGTTTATGGCATCATTGAGATTTTAAACCTACATAACTTGAAGGGGTAGTCCTTTGAAAAACTGATTTATTAATTGAAAGGATGATTTATTGAAAAAACACTTAAAAAATGTACAGCAATGATGCATTAAATTGATCAAAAGTGACAGTAAAGATTTATAATGTTACAAAATATTATATTTCAAACCTCCTTTTCAAGTGCAAATTTCCTTAGCACCAAATCAGCATACTTAGACTGATTTCTGAAGGATCATGTGACACTGAAGACTGGAGTAATAGCTGCTGAGAATTCAGCTTTCCCATAACAGGAATAAATTACTTTTAAAAATATATTCAAACAGAAAAGTTATTTTAAATAGTAATAAAATGTCACAATAGTTATTATGTTTTTACTGCATTTTTGATCAAATACAGCCTTAAAAGCATAACAGACATAAGAGAAATACATTAAAAAACACTTTTTGAATGGTAGTTTTCTTAGAAACAAAAGAAAGAAAGCAACTTACTAGTCGTCGTCTTTCCTCCTCCACCGTGTTCAGCAGCTGGGAGAATTCCTTTAATGACTGGGCTATAAGACAAAGAATTTCAACCATGAATCATCAGCTCTGGATCTTTATTTACTCTATCAGCACATCTGATATTGCCCTTTGAACCTTTGGTATAAAGGAAATACAGAAAACCTGCATTAGCTAGGCAAAGAAACAAAAATAAAATACCATGGCCACCAAACAACTGATCAATGCACATAGGGGTTTTCAAGAAACAGCAGACCATATGTTCAAGATGTGAGAGTAACATAAAACATGTTTCCTGTATGAGCCCTGCATGTGTGCAACATGGGAAGTCATAGAAAAAAAGAGAAGATTAATAATTTCAAAAGCTACATTGCATGTTTAACAGTGATCCATTACATTTCCATTACATTACATTAACGATCACATTTGTGATTGTTAATGTTAGTTCCTGAATATGCCTTGCTGTAACGTTTACAGAACATGATACTTAAATATAATCCAGATGCAGGCTAAAACCAGCACCTGAGAAATCATTTAAAACGTGGGAGAAAACAACTGTGATCTAAAATAAACTACTGTTGATATTATGTCATGCTGCTAAAAATCACACAATGTTGTGAATCTGAGATTGTGCTTTTTTTCCTAAACAAAACACGCTGTGGCCACATCACTTCCTGTCCTGGGATATACAGCATTTTTCTGTTTTGCGATAAGCAGGGTCCCACCTCTCAGTCCCCCTCGTCATTCTCTGGGGATTTTAACTCCACCAGATATCCAATTAGGAACGCAGATAAAACTACTTTCAACTACTTTCTATTAAAAGCACAGTCCTACAGATAAAAACGCCCTCGGTCATTTCAAAATCATGTTACAGCAAGACAAATCTGCTTTGAAGCGTAGCAGGAGATCCACAGAGATGCACTTAAAAGGACATGCCAAGCATGCATGAAACAATACTTATCCTGTTGAGATATTCATATCACATTCAAAGAACTGGCATTATGATTCATCGCAAACATACTCTACTGTTCAAATTAAGTTTGGGGTGCATTTTTTGACTGTTTTTCAAAGAAGTCTCTTAAGCTCACCAAGGCTGCATTTATTTGATCAGAAAGTTTGTAAAAATCTTACTACCTCAAACTTTTGAAAGGTAGTTTATTGCCATTATTTTAAATCAGTACAACCATAACCAGTATCGCCAAACCCTGTTAAATGAAATATATTTATATATTTTAAAGAAAAAGGGTTACATTTTAACATTAAACACTAAGCTCCAAATTATCTCACCAGCCTAGATATCTAAAATTGTTATGACCAATATGGACGGCCAGGGCCAGGGCAAGAAAGGAACATTCTCACTCCTTGCAGACGGTTGTTTGGGTTCATGGTTTTCTAAATGCCCGGCAGTAATTATCTCAGTCTGATAAAGAACCATCACTGTTGAGTTTAACACTATAGAGCTGTAATACTACAGTAATGTGCGTTTTCTCAGCTTACTGTTGGTGGGTGATTTAGGATGATAGCTGCAAATAAAAAGCTCATGGGTCATGAACATTTCGGGGACTGTTTCACAGTTTACTGTTTACAGCTTAAAGGTGTAGTACTCCCAACAAATGAATGTTCTGCCATTATTTACACACTCTCACATCATTCCAAACCTGTATGACTTTCTTTCTTCTGGGAGACAAAGAGGTTATTTATAGCTGAATGGTAATATTAGATATCAAGATAAATTCTCAAGGCAAGATTTTTGTGAATAACGATGTAAATTTCAGTCTGTTTCTCAAACAAAGCTGTCACATGGTTTTAGAAATCTTATGGACTCATTTTTTCTTTAAGGTACTTTTTTGGGATCGACGACTCCTTGTCCCCATCCACCTTTTTTGTGAATGAGGGCAGCTTCAACATTCTACTAAACGTTTCGTTTTGAGTTGCATAAAATAAAGAGTACTAGTTCACAAAAACATTAAGGTAAGTAAATGATGACAGAATTGACCTTTTTCTCCGGATAAGAGATTGTATAATTTATTAAATTGCATGATTATTCAAATCATTTTCATCTTGATCATTTGCCAACTACTTACCAATGTTAATCTCATCATCTGTCTCTGTATCTCCGATGCATTCAAACTGGAAATCCTGCAAGGACTGGGAAAATTTCTGCACAGCTGCAGATAGATCTGTCAGAGACAACAAACAGTTATGTGACGGAGCTTCCTTAAAATTCGAGCATATTCACTTGAGTTATCAGTTGTTAATATATATTATATACGCTGTGGTTTGATCAGACTAAAAGGAAGGAGATAACATCAAAAATACTTCAATAGTCAATTAAAGCATTGGTGATCTAGGTCTTTTCTGGAAGACATTCACTGCTTTTTGTTTAGTACAAAAGCCTGAATGAGCTTCTGCCAGACTGCATTGTGGCTGAGAATAAAGGAGAAAGTTGTGAAAGAGAATAATGTTGAAAATAACAAGAAATAGTCAAAGCTGATTGGATGTCTTTAAAAGGGCAAAAGGTCAGCTACCAGTTTATTGTAGGTCCTTTCTTAATTCTTAATATATTTAATAAAAAATATTTAATTAGCACAACAAATCTAAGCCTTCTCGCTTATAAACCTCTTATTTAAAAAGATACACGACTGTAACTTACTTTTAAGCGCACCAATAAGCATATTTCCGTCTTTGATTAGTTCCTTGATGAATTTATTAGTACGATCCAGCTCAATCTCGTGGCATTTGAGTCGCTCTCTGAAGTCAGGACTGTCCAGAAAAGAATCACTGAATTCCAGCGCCGGGAGCCCCATTGTAAAAGTGCGGATGAATGAAACCGTGAAACAAAACCTGACGAACGGCTTTAATCCTCGGGAAAAGTAGATTTCTTAATGGAGTAATCTTTCCACGCTTACAAGTCCCGAAACTCCGTCTCCTGAAACCCCACTTCCGGCATTTTGATTCCCTGCTCAATCACACAGAGGCTCAGCAGAGCGAGAGAGCGGGTGTAGCGGTGACTCCTACTGGTCTGATCCCGCTCACCTACAGCAAAACATCAGGACGGGATTAGCGCCTGTGCTTGGTGTGTAGGCTACTACACCCTCCTGAGGTGACTCTAGAAGTCCTACGTCTCTGTGTACAAATATGAAGGATTTTCAGGACTAAAAAGGTAACATGCTTGATTTATTTGGATGGATATTAAATAATCTTAATCAGCATATTTTCTTGTTTAAATTGAATAAAACATGTAAGTGTTTGATCTACATGTTAGAAAACTAGATAGGCTATTTCATGACCAGAAAGGACCCACAAAGATTTAACAAAAGGAGAAAGTTGTGAAAGAGAATAATATTGAATATAACCAGAAATAGTCAAAGCTGATTAGACCTAAATGTTCAAAGGCTTAAACTAGTGCAAAGCAAATATCTAGAAGAAGGCAGGAGGAAGCCATGCTGGTGAAGTGGCGGTTAACAACATATAGTAAAGACTGGTCTCCTTTCTGATATCACATCAGATACCAGCTGAATAAACAAGCATTATATAATGGAATGCACCAACCCTGCACATGCTCACTTCTTCAACCTGTTTGATATTAGAGGAGCTATATATGTTTCATTATTTGCTTTTTGAGATTAGATTTGTAGTACGTCTATGAAGACCCTTTACACGATGATCTGTAGTTTTAAGTATTTAAAGGAAGTGTCTTTAAAAGGGCAAAAGGTCAGCTACCAGTTTATCATAGGTCCTTTCTTGGTAATTATTAATATAATAAAAATTAAATATCACAACAAATCTGAGCTTTCTCGCTTATAAACCTCCATAAATCACAGATTATCTTACTTTTAAAAAGACACACGACCTGTAACTTACTTTTAAGTGCACCGATAAGCATATTTCCGTCTTTGATTAGTTCTTTGATGAATTCATTAGTACGATCCAGCTCAATCTTGTGGCATTTGAGTCGCTCTCTGAAGTCAGATACCACAACTAGCACAGATTTGTAGTTTTAGATTTTAACATTCATGTTTAAAGTGGAACTAGCCTATAAATAGTATACTATAGCTACTACACTGTACTATACTATATACTAACTACAGTATACATATAGGCTTACTATCCCATTTCAAATGTACTATGGTAATTATATAGTTCCACCAAATAATACTACATTTAGTACTTAATAAATACAACATTTAAACTGGTATGGCACTTGTTACTTGGTTTGCACCAGTGAGATAAACAAAAATACAATTAACTATTTTAAAAGTCACACTTTTTAATTGAAAATATTAATTTATAATAACATTAATCATGTCATGATAATTTGCCAGAAAATGTGGTTACTATCAGTGCATTTTTTTTTTAATATACAGTATATATAGGCCTACTGTTGTATAGTATGCTATACTATAGCATTGCACACCAAACTACACATTCCTTTTTTCCCCTGTAGAATTCCATGATGGTAAAAGGTTAGATTAGTTAACGGCATCAAATAAAATATTTTATTATTTTAATTTTCTTACTAATAAAAATATGGAAAGGGTAAGGATGGAGAAGAACACAAAATGTGTTTGTGTTCAGATACCAAAAGGGTTTCTTGAATAATACACTATTGGCGATTTTCCACTATGTGCCTGTGGATCCCTGTTCCGTAAACCAAAAGGAAAGACTGCCATCTGGAGACCAACTGATGAAACAGTAAAAAACAAACAGGTTTAAACTCTTTCTGCTTATCTGTCCTGTCTTCTATTCGCCCTCTGTAGGTTTTAAATAACTTTAATTATAGCAAGAGAGACAAAAATATATTGCTTTTTATTTGAAAATGTTTGTCACGTGTTTGTCAAATTTCCCCAGTACCTTCAAGTCATGTAACTTGCTACTGACAGCCGAGGCAACTATTTTTAACATGACCCACAATCCTGTTCTTTAGAAAGGACTCTTGTAACAAGCCGGGGAACGTCTTGAGACATGGTTCACCCTTTAGGTAAGTTGTTTGGTAACAGATTAGGTTCTGCTGTCAGTGCTGTCTGCAGCCGCTTGCCCTAACAGCAAGGTCTTACAAAACCAGGTACTTTTAGAAAGAAAATACATGTTTTAGTACAATGTAATATATGTACATAAAGATTATTTTGATAATTGATCAATATTTTAATAAGATACTACCTTTTTCCCAAAAGCTGCTGTTGCACATTGATACTGCTTCAGATAATAATGGTATGTTCATTTAATTTTCTCATTATTAAAATATTGGTGATATTTTTTATGTAAAAGTATTTGTCATAATACAGATTTTAATTACAGAATTTAGTAGCATTATATTATGGTGTAATGAAAACTACAATGCAGTTATTTTTCTAATTAATTGTGCAAAGAACAAGATGGTATAAATTAATATAAAAGCTCAAGATTGTTTTTTGTTTTGTTTTTGTTGTTGTAGTTCACATATTTTCGATTTGAGGCTGTCATGATGTGTTCCCCTGTCTTGTTTTGAACTCTTATTTTGAAATGAATTTCAACATTACAGAAGCCATTTTGTATGCTTTTGTATTCATAAAAGTTGACTCAAAATCAGATAGATCTAAACTAATCAAAATTTTTGTCCAATCAAAATGCGCTTTTGAATGAGAAAGTCCCTCCTGTTTCTAAAGGACAGGGGTCACCAGCCTCTGTCCTGGAGAGTTCAACTCCAACTTGCCTCAACACACCTGCCTTGAAGTTTCTAGTATGCCTAGTAAGACCTTGATTAGCTAGTTCTGGTGTGTTTAATTAGGGTTGGAGCTTAACTCCGCAGGACATCGGCCCTCCAGGACCAAGACCATAGGAGATACAACAATATAGAATTAATTTTGTGCTAGTCTTTTTGAAATTCCAATTTGGAACCAGTGCAAGTTGCTTTGTTGTGCTTGTCTATTGTGTTTTTCCACAGAGCCGCTATAGGAGATCTGGTCTGAGGCTGCACAGACATTGTGAGATCCTGTTTCAGTCGCCGCTGCAAAGCCTCCATAGAGGTGTCCGTGTCATGCATGGTCATCAACTGCCGCTTACTTTGTGGGGCCTCCTTCCACATGTGTAAAGAGGATGAACACTCTCTGCTGTGTCCCAATGAGAAGGTGCCTTGTCTTAACGCTCACTATGGCTGCCCTTTCACCATGTGTCGCTCTCGGCTGGCCAAGCACCTTGAGGTGTGTCCCGCGAGCGTTGTCTGCTGCTCGATGGAGTGGAACCGTTGGCCTCTTGAGAACCCAAATGCCCCCTTGTATACAAACTTACCGAAAGAGCTCCACGAGCAAGAATCACTGGACCTTTCCATGGCGCTGAGAGACCAGAAACTTCTATGTGCCCGGTTGAAAATGAGGAAATGCTTTCCTGAGTTAATGGAGGAACAAGAAGAGGAGGCTGCTGCAGTGGAGGAATATGACGATGAGGAGGGAGCAGTAGGAAAAGAGACTGTGTGTAACGGGATGCACGTCAATGGACATGGAGGTTCAGGAGGAGGCTTGGTGAATGGACCATCTAAAGCTTGTGAGAAAGCTCTGAAAGAAGATGTGGTCCTCAACGGTCCAATTGACAAGGACATGTACAATCGTTTTGAAAAGATGTTTAGCATGGAAATGGGTGGTTGCAAGCAGGCAGAGGTGGAGGCTTCGAAAACAGAAGAAAAGAATGGAAAGAAGACCTCTTCTAAAGGTTCTTCAAAGCCACAAGGAGCTTCTGTAGAGCCCGAGAAAAAGGAAGCAAACGTATCCCATGTGGATATATCTGGACTGGCACCTTGGCAGGATGGTGTCCTGGAGCGACTCGGACAGCAAGTGAACCCCAGAGAATTCAACATGTACATAGTGCATCATGGGCGCATGTTGATCTCCTTTGGTCAGATGGACGCTTGCACGCCCAGAGAAAGAGATTTTGTTTATGGGAGCTTGGAGCCAATACCAGTCCAGACCCTATGTTCCTTCAAAGTTCCCAGTAGTTACAAACAAAGACGCATTGAACTTAGAGAATTCAATGCGAGAGTAATAACCGAGCACAAGTGTGTTGACACATCTGACCTGGGTATGTCTGAGAAAGACGGTGGGGAGATGGATGAGATATTTTCAACCCTACTTTGTTATGCAGAGGTTGAGATAAGGGGCCACAAAATAAGTGAAACGATGGCAACAGATGGACTTTATATCGATACCGCAACACAGACATATAATTTTGCCACCGCTCCTTTCAAATCCAATGCAACTCTGACTGAAATTACAACATGCAGGGATTTAAAACTTCATGTTGACCTCGATACAGAAGCGGTTACCCTCAGACACAACAAATCAACCTCAGCTTTCACGTTCCTGTGTGGCCATTTCCTCCGGCGGGATGAGTTTGCCTCTCACTTTAAGAACGTACATTTGGATATCCAGTCCTCTCTGAGTGGCTGGTTTGAGCAGAGATGTCCTCTGGCCTACCTTGGTTGCACCTTCAGTCAGAGAAGATTACAGCCCTCCACACACAGGGCCAAAGTCTCCTATAACCAAGACCTCAGTATTTTCACCCTCACACCTGAGGTTCCTGCCTCTCTTATGAGCGATTCGCAGACCGTTCCGCTAAAGGCACATATCAAATTTGAAGATTATCTCAGTAACCTTCCCTTTGAGGTGCTTTGCCACATCGCTAGTTACTTAGATAGTTTCACCCTGTCCCAGCTAGCCTTAGTCTCCCGACTTTTCAGGGATATATGTGCTACACTTCTGCAGGAGCGAGGAATGGTGGGCTTTAAGTGGCGTAAGAAGTCATACTCTCATGGAGGAACCCGCTGGAAATATACCAAAGTAAGACATTTCAGCATTTGTCAGCAAATATATTTTAATGTTTTATTTTAAGTTATAGCAATTAATTAAACCAAGCAACCATTTGTTTAGAATTTATTGCTATCGTATTTCTGAAAAGATTCTAAGAATTCAAAATTGATTGCATTGATTTATTGTTTTTAATTATATTATTTTCTTTATATTTCTCTATCACTCTTTCTTAGGTCTGGGAGTTCAGTACTCTGTTTAGTAAAGTTGATAACTGGTGCATCGGCGACACACCGTCAATGGCTGAGCACCTGAAACACTGTCCATTCTACCAAACTGAACTGAAAACTGAGCCTTTTGCTCTGGCCAGTGTGTTTGACAACAAAGGAAAGGAGAGACACAGTTTGGCATCTTTGTTTATGAGACGCAAATGATACCGTAACTGGGACTTTTATTTAGCATTTTTGGTATAGTTAAAGTGAGTCAAATGTCCACTAGTGAAAATAGTTATATTATACTACTATTTAATACTGTTAAAATAATAGTCTACTAATATATGTTTCTTTACGAATGATAACAACTGGAGTGTAAAAATGTATTTAAAAATTATAATTTTAGGATGTTTTAGTGTTTGTTACATTTTTGCTTTATTGAAAGTAGTCTTTTCCACTTTTACGGTCACAAAATTACTCATTTGCCTAGAATGCAAAATCTTACTTATTTACTTATTTATTAATCATTTCATTTCTTGGTTTAAATTAATTTTGAATCCCAGATGTTCAGATATTAAAGGTACTTTTGTGTGTTTGATTTCTAAATGAATTTAGCCTTTTATTCTCACTCTGTAAAACAAAAACAATAAAACTTTAATTCAGTTTACAGTAAAGCAGAATGTGTTTCTTCACTTCACTTTAGATTGCCATAGCTATAGTCATATTTTATATTTTTGTTCAAACATGCGAGTATGAATGGGGATAATAAACCTATAGAGTAAAATGTGAATTTTGTGTGCACCATATGCACAATAATTGTATGATTAGAAAAGCACTGCTGAATAAATAGGCCTAATAAACAAATGTATTTAAATAATACTGAAAATGTTTAAAAACACCATATGTACAGGAATTAATTATTGCATTGAAACCAAATGCAGCACAGTTGAAAATAAAAGCTTAAGAATAGCGCCTTGAAAACACCGGGTACCTAGAGCAGCTATGGTTACAGAACATGTAACTTGACTCTTGTATGCCAAAACCCTAGTCACACTCCCAGTATACGAATGTGACTATTTTTAACTAGTGGGCAGACACAGATATAATCTCACTCAAAGTTTTAGTGACTAAGCTGAACACTACGTGGAGCTCACAGTAAAAACGCCATGGTAGGTACACTTTCTTTGCTTTTTTAGTGTCTGCCAGCCAAATACAAGATAAAAAACATATAAATCTAAACATGTGCATTGTATCTGCAAGAAGCATTTAAGTTTAGCATTAGCTTAGAATTAATGATATTTCTGAAATGCATTTCAGAGGAGGAACATGCAAAACACATGTATGCATGTGTATATTATGCATATACAGCTATTCTATAATGCTATTATTCTAGATCTAAAATTTGACTAGCATGTCATTTGACATTCACTTGTTGTTATGGTAAGACACTTTACAAAGTTTCTGTCTAGTCTAAAACATTGTAACATTTGCATTTCTTCACAGGGTAGACAAAAAACCCAAACATCCAAGCTCCATTGCCACTGTGAGAGCTGCCACAGCCGGCACTGCAAGACGCCAATTGAGATTTCTGTGTCATGTGCGATCATGAGCTGCCGTTTGCTGTGCGGTGCTGTGTTCCACCTGTGCAAGGAAGAAGAACACATGCTCTTGTGCCCTAATGAAAGGGTGCCTTGCCTCAATGTCGAATATGGCTGCTTGTTCACCATGTGCCGCTCAAACCTGGCTAAGCATTTGACGGCGTGTCCTGCCAGCGTCGTCTCCTGCTCAATGGAGTGGAACCGCTGGCCTATTGAAGAGTCCAATACCCCTGAGTTTTATGAGAAGATTTTGAAGGAGAACTACACTCAGGAACCTTTGGATCTTTCGATGGCTCTGAGAGACCAGCAGCATCTTTTTCATTCTCTCAAAATGAAGTCTCTTTTTCCTGAACTTATTGAAAAGGTGGCTGAGGAGGCTTCGGTTGTGGTCCCGGAGGGGGCCGTGGGAGGGGTATCACTGTCGAATGGCATTGAGGAAGCATTTGGGTCTTCAAGCACAGAAATTGAAGAAGGTGGGCTGACTCAGGAGGAACGAGAGGAATTGGCGAGGAATCCTTTTGTGGTCAATCTTGAATGCTATAATATTTGTGAAAAAATGTTCAGCATGGAGTTGAGCGGCTGCAAGCATACAATCAAATCTTTGGAGCAAAATCCTGAAACCTCTCACAAAGAAAAAAAGGCAGAAGCCAACCCGAGCATGCTGGAAGTCTTACAGGAAGAGCTGCCAATGAAGATCGAAAGTCTTGACGCCCCTACTGACATCCCTCAGTACAACTTCATGGACGAAGACAAATTCCTCATCGCCACGTCCTTGTTTGCATGTGACACGAGACCCAAGAAGAAACTTGTCTATGAACATTTGGAGCCCATGAAGATTAAAACAGTCTGCACTTTCAAAGTCCCAACCAGCTTCAAAGCCAAACAAAGTCGCATTCAAAACCCATCGCATAACAAGAAGGTGAATGCATGCGTAGACACGTCTGACCTAGGTGTTGATATCGATTGCCTGCCAAAATGGGATGAAGTACAAGCTACTCTGTTGTGCTCTTTGGAGAGGGAACTACGGGGGCATCTCATAACCGAATACGGGTCCACAGATGCACTTCTTCTGGACGTTGGAACACAGACGTATGATTTCTACTCGGCACCTTTCAAAGCAGAAGCTTCACTGGCTGACATCACTGCTAACCAGGCTTTGAAACTTCACGTCCACATTCAGGCCGAGAGTGTCACCAGAAGACACAACAAATCCAGCTCTGAGTTTACGTACCTCTGCAACCACATGTTCAGACGGGATGAGTTTCCTTCACACTACAAGAACGTTCACTCTGACATCCAGAGTTGCGTCAGTGGATGGTTTGAACAGCGATGCCCTCTCTCCTACCTTGGCTGCACTTTTATTCAGAGAAGGTTTCAGCCCAGCTCTCACAGAGCGACTGTTTTCTACGACAAGGAGCTCAGCACTTTCTGCCTCCGACCAGAGGTTTCAGATAAACTGTATGAAGGTATAAAACCAGTGACTTTGGAAAGAAAGCGTGCACACAATAGAGATGCTCTGAGCATGCTACCTTTTGAGGTTCTCGTCCATATTGCTGGATTTCTTGACAGCTTCACCCTGTCCCAACTGGCTCTGGTTTCTCATCTAATGAGGGAGGTATGCAGGATCTTGCTTCATGATAGAGGGATGGTCTCACTGAAGTGGGAGAAGAAGGTCTACTCTCATGGTGGATGGTGCTGGAGAGCCAGAAAGAGGGTGAGTTTCTACAATTAATACAATACTGAATTAAAAAAGGCAATCTGCAGAAAATAGGTCTATCATTTAGAGTCAGAAGCCGCAATGAGCCATTTGAGGAGAAATGCAATTAAAAAAAAAAAATTTTCTAGAAATATATGCAAGCAGAGACTTGCTAAGTGCATAACTCTCAAAGTGTGTTTCTCAAACTCAGACTCAGAATGATGGAGCAGTTCACTTAGTTTGTGTATATGCATGACAATTTGAAATAAGAAGTATCCGACTTACACTAATTGACCTTCAAATCGTCATCAGGTTTGGCAGTTTAGTAACCTGTTCTCCACTGTGGATAGCTGGTGCTTTGACAAACTGCCTCCGATTTCTGAACATCTAAAGGTGTGTTCATACTACCAGAGGGAGAATAAGACAGCACCTGTTCCTTTAACTGGCATTCATGAGTGCCATGAGAAAGAAGCACACAGAAGTCTAGTCTCCATGTTCATGAAAAACAAGTAGCATTTGTATTATAAGAGACAATCAAATTAAATTTACACACACACTTACACACAAAATCATTAATCTATACTGAAAATCTGTGTTATTTTGTTCTAAAAAAAAATTGTCATATGTGCAAAAATAAATAAATAAACCACAATTTGTTTTGGCATGGAATTTTTTTTTGTTAAATGTATACCCTGTCCTTTCACTCAACAATTAAAATTAAATCATTATTTACTCACCTTCATGTCTTTCCAGACCTGTATGGCTTACTTTCTTCTGCAGATCACAAAAGGAGATATTTTGAAGAATGTTGGTAACCAAACCTTTTGATTACCATCAACTTTGTATAGACAAAAAAAAAGTTTGAATAAAAATCATATTGCTTATTATGTGGTAGCCTAATCTTATAATTGTTGACCTGTGTAGTTAAAAAAGTTGGGTTAACTCAAGGTTGTGACCGTGAAGGGGTAGTTTTAAGAATCTTTCACTGATTTTTGACCTTTTTATTATGACACTAAATGTTTTAAGGATAAAAAACATGTTGACGGAGAATGGGGAAGGAAAAATGCATGTGTTGGCAATTTCAAGAGATGTTTAATATAGTTAAAATTTTGGAGAAATGAAACTATTACACAGCAGCAGCCTTTTTTTTACCCCATTTTATCGCTCACAATCACGAAAAGAAGTGTGAAATTTACAAGAGGACTCTGGTAAGGTAAGATTACTATAGTTAGTTGTTTCTATTGTAGTACATTAACTCAAAACGCTTGTGCAACTATCCTCATTTGTTCTTCGTGATTTGTCTTAGATATTTTAGGATGCCGCCACTGGCTTTACTTGCTTTTCTTTGGGTGCTGCTTCCCTTTGCTCTCTGTCAGGATGATACATGTGCGATAAATGGGAAAGATGGCGTGAATGGAGTCCCTGGCAGAGACGGCTTACCAGGAACAAGGGAGAAAAAGGAGCACCAGGTAAGAAAGTAATGTGTGATATACATCCCATATCCATGGGTAGTTGAAAATGATCAGTTAAAAATAGCATTAATAAATAGTCTAATAGCAGTGTTAGAACTGGAATTATAGTTTTTGAACAATAGTATGTTCTCTCAGCATTGCAGGATGAGCTGAACAGTATCACCCTGCAGGAACTCAAAGGAGAGACGGGCGCCAGAGGCCCTTCAGGAGAAACTGGTCAAAAGGGTTTCATGGGTGCACAGGGTCCAAAAGGTTTCCCTGGTCCTAAGGGTCCTAGAGGATCCAGTGGTGGCATTGATGGCAGTGGAGGTACCGCCAGTAAGAAGCCAGCTTTCTCCGTGTTGCGAAACCGAGCCGAATCAGCTTCATATGACAAACCTGTGACCTTTGATAATAAACTTAGCAATGTTGATAATGAGTTCAAACTTACAACTGGCTATTTCACTTGCAAGGTTCCTGGGGTGTATTACTTTGTGTTTCACGCAGCATCTGAAGGACACTTATGTCTCAGACTTAAGAATAACAGGAATACAGAGAGTCTGAATTTCTGCGACTTAAACCCACGATCATTATCAGTTGTTGTGTCAGGTGGAGCTATACTTCAACTATCTACAAATGACAAAGTGTGGATTGAGCCTTTCACAAAAACTGCTAATGCTGGCAGCATAATGCCCAAAAGCATGTCTGCTGTGTTCAATGGATTTTTAATCTATCGAAGCACATAGGAGACTTAAAAGTCTATTAAACACGGTTGCCAATGATTATTGACTGCTGTAGTGATATAAGCATTTCAAAACATTAATGAAAATCTAATCTGATCTGTTGCATGCTGCATTCAAATCTTGTATTCATGTATCTTGTCTTGTATTAAAACTGCTTTGTTGTCTTTGATAAATGTATCCAATGAACTAAATAAAAACATAAGAACATGACTATACAAGATAATTACCTTTCTTTAATTTTTTCATTAACAATGACATTTATCTATGTTACATTATTTACACTGAAAAAATATATAAAACATTTTTACTCAGGAAATTGCAAGTACATTTCACAAACAATAGAGAAACGGCAAGTTTCACGCAGAATTTATATATATATATATATATAGAATATCTAAAATAGTACTTTCTTGTGAAATGTAGGCTACTTCAATAATATTTGTTTTACTTACAACTTGCAAAAGTATTTTTTTACAGTGTTGTCACCCTGCTGAAAAAAAACAATAGAACCATGCCCAAAACACAATAGAAAATGTAATGGATTTAATGGTTTTAATGGGAATTGTATTGGATTTAATGGAAACTATAATGGTGTATATATTGGTATGTGATGGATTCTATTGGTGGGATGTTAAATCCTGTATTTGAAAAATGCCCAAAACACACTACAAAAATGAATTGTGTAATGGTTTTACAGGAAAAAGTAAATGGTTTATTATAGTATTTTAATGGAAACCATTGGGGTTTCTGTGATGGTTTATATTGGATTGTTTTTTAGCAGGGCAGTAGGGCTTATAAGCTTGCACTTTAAGAAAAAAAGTCCCATTACGCATGAAGATTTGTTTGAATGCAGTTTTGTGAAAGATCCATGGATAAGTGCAACACGTTCAGAAGAGGAAAGAGGAACTGTGATTGCCATTTTGTTTGCTTGGTCTTGTGTATATGTGTAACGTTATACGATTAGAGCTCACTCTTTAAAGTCGTGTGGCTCCGGTTATCTCCTCGCTCCACAGCAAACATGTTTGGTGGTCACATTATCTTTGGAACACTTTTAGTGGGGTTCTCTGCCTCTCTCTGGTCTCTACGGACACTTGTCCTTCTGGAGGGATGCCGGGTTTTCCAGGTATCCCTGGATTTCCGGGACGGGATGGAAGGGAAGGGACAAAGGGAGAGAAAGGAGATCCTGGTAAGATTGACTCTTGATGTTTTTTTTTATCATTATTATTTAAAATAAATAATTCGGGGTGTTTTAGTTTGTGGGAACCTACAAGTTCTAATTCAGAACCTGTTTTGTATTTTAAATATAACGTTACTAAAACCGAATGACGGTCGGTTCCGTTAACGCTTCTCGCGCGTCCGATTCCCGAGCAAATGACTCTTATGAGCCGGTTCCTTTTAGTGAATCAAAATCATATAGCACAACCACTGTTGCGTAATTCTCAAATGACTGGTTCTTTTAATGAATCATACCAACGAATCAATCAACACAAAGATACACGCAGTAATATATAATGTAGGAAATATGATAACACTTTTATATGTTTAATATTTTTTAATATAGCCTATAATTAAGAACTGAATTTGCATTTTTACCACCTGCAAAATAAAACTATCTGTATTACAGCCATTTAGTGCAGTGTTTCCCATTATCTGACCAATATATTTCTGGTCCTGGAGTCTTTACTAACGAGCTGATGAGTTGATTCAGCTGTGTTTGATTAGGAAAAGTTGGAAAATGTGTAGTGTTGCTGGTGTGCCTCAGGAACAAGTTTGGGAAACACTGATTTAGTATAGCTTTTTACCAAAGCTCAGATCAAATTAGCAATAAAACCTGCAATGACCAATTTTGTGGGAATATTTGGGTGAGCCCAATGATGAAAACAAAAATACTAAATAATATAGGCTAACCTAGTTATTAAAAGCTAAAAATGGCAAACAGACATTGAGACAGGGTTAGGTTGTAGTGCTGTATACTGTACTTCTAACATGATGTAAAAACATCTGGTCTGTCTCAACAGGGATTCCTCTTAAACCTGATGAAACCAGGAAAAAGGGGGAGAAAGGAGAATGTGGATTCCGAGGAATTCCTGGAAAGAGAGGTCTCCAGGGGGATTTCGGCATACTGGGACCACTTGGCCCCCCGGGAGAGCCAGGGGAACTAGGCAATTTGGATGCTTCCATATCTCATCTGCAATCTGCATTCTGTGTCGCCCGTAAGACAAGAGCCAATCCCGAGCCAAACTCTCTGATACGCTTCAGTCATGTTATCACCAATATCAATGACGATTTCAGTACTTCAGAGAACAAATTTGTATGTAAAATTCCTGGCACTTATTATTTTGTGTTTCATGCATCGTCCAGTGAAAAACATCTGTGTGTAAACCTAATTCATGATGAGAAGAAGCTAGCTGTTTTCTGTGACCACATGCAAAAGGGCAACCAGCAGGCAAGCTCTGGTGGGCTAGCGGTTTATCTGAAAGAAAATGAGAAAGTCTGGTTGATGACAGGTACCTATAATGGCCTGTTTGCAGAAGGGGAGAAAGCAGACAGTGTTTTCTCAGGTTTCTTGATTCATGCACACTGATTGATTGTTGCACTGTTTAGAACTAGCTGAGCGATAAGACATGCTTGAATGTCATGTATGTCATGTAAACACACTGTATGTCATGTAAAATGCTCACAATCAAGTTTTGAAAAGCTACTTATCAAATAAAATAATGCTTCAGTAAATTGTCTCAAGTTTTATGACTACGCAGTATTATTCTTGCTGAAAAAAGTATACATTTCATTTGAAAACAAATCCTATTGACCAACAAATCTAAATCTACAGATGAATATTGACAAATTATATTTGTTATGTTTTCTCATTGCACTATGAAACTTTGCTTCCTTTTTTAATTTCTCAGAAAAGGGATATGGAACTTGCAAACATTAGCAAAATAAAATGTCAAAACACGAATGAAAAAGTTAATTCAAGGTTAATCTAGATTATGATGAATATGTGTTTCGTTACTTCCCTTTATTGTGCAACACTGCACTTCTCCTGTGAAACTGGGAAATCAAATCGCTCTTCATGCAGGCGGGAGAAAACATTTAATGTAACACTCATCTTCAAAGCCATACATCTGTATTTCTAACAGCTTTCTTGGAAGATAAGATGGTAAGATAAATTATGAATCTTATTGGAATAAATCTGTACTTGGCTTCTGTTTCAAAAATTATTACTGATCTATCATTTGATTAAAGGAAAATGTACATGCTTGCTTGTATCAGTTGCTGTAGCAGAACAGGATTGTAGAATGATTTTCCTTGACATGGCACTTGTTTTTAAATATATATATTATTTTTAATTCAGGCAGATAAACAGGCCTTCATGTCTGCACACACGGTGCTGCAGCTTACTATTATGTTGTTGCTGGTGGCTTCCTCTGAGTCAGATATATGTGATGGCAGCAGAGGTTTCTCTGGAAGACCAGGTATTCCAGGAGTTCCTGGTACCGATGGGAAGGATGGTGCAAAAGGAGGAAGGGGAGATCCAGGTATAGTGATTGAACTTATTTTCTATGTGAAAAACTGCCAATTGAAAGTCAAAAATTAACCTTCTGTTTCTCCTGACTGTACTAAATAAAGACAAAGAATCTGATACATTTCAATAAAAAGTCTGCATTTAAAAATTGTGCATTTAAAAGTTTGTTTAAATTCTTGACCTAATTTAGTGTTCAATACAAAAAATGACTGGCCTTTTAAAAATTATGCTATATTGTTTTTATTAAATCAAGGTTTCACTCTTTTTTATTAACTTGATTTTTTTTTCAATTAGCACAGGTTTTAGATGTCTATTTTGGAACTGATTAGTCATAGGACTCGCTGATCTGAGCTTACGCACCTCAGTTAAGAGCAAAAAGCTTTATTTGTTGATAATTTTGGCAATATTTACTCAAAAATAGGGGCTATTCCATGAAGCTGAATTTTCTGGCTAGCCAGGTAAGTTTCAGTTTAGTTTGCACCAATACTGGGTTTTAGGTATCATGAAAGTGGCTTGGCTTTTAACTAAACCTTTAAACTTTAACAAACAAGTTTTGAATCACGCTTCCTCTCGCGAGAAGTGAATCACACTGGCTCTGTGTTGTGATTGACTGTTTGCTGCTGATGTCACACATTCATGTGCATGCGCTCCATTAACTCAGGATCAAGTCTGAGTTGACAGAGAAAGCTGATGATCAGCTTCATGGTACCAACAAAGCCAGATTGGAGTGGTTTGGTTTTGTCAACTCAAAATGTATCCTTTAACTCTGAGTTTGTTCATCGACAATCATGGTACAGGCCCCTGATGTGTATAAGCTTTGATTAACGAGGCATCTTAGTTCTAAAAAGAAATACAAAATATGTTGATAAAAAATGATAAAATATCGAATACAATATTTGGAAATTCATAAGCAATTTTTTGTAGGCAGTCATTTTAGACTAGGAACACCAGAAGTCCAACCAGGTTTAAGTAGTAAAAAAAAAAAAAAAAAAAAAAAAGTATTTTTCTTCCTTTTTTTCTTTCCTTCTATCTTTCTTAATTTAATTTAATTTAATTTTAATAATTTACTCGCCCATATTTTTTCCAAACCTGTATGGGTATCTCTCTTCTCGAACACAAAAGAATATATATATTTTTTCATACTTTGGAAGTAGAGAGATACTCATACAGGTTTGGAACAATTTGAGGATGAGTACATGACTGGACTTTTTCTCTTTTTTTGTTTTGATTGAAGGTGAGGATGCAGTGCCGATAACTGGGCCTAAAGGGGACACTGGGTTTCCTGGACTCCCAGGCAGGCCTGGTGAGAGGGGGGACAAGGGACTACAAGGTCCACCAGGGCCATTTGGACCAAAGGGAGAGAGGGGAGTTTTTACCGGGGTTGATACTTCAAATCGGTATTTTGTTTTCTCTTACAAAAAAAGTCCTAGGTCACAGAGAGTTCTTCAAGACAAATTAGTCACCTTTGACATCCCCCTGATCTCCGGGGCAGGTAGTGTCTTTGATAATGAGGGTTACTTTAATGTAGAAAAAGCTGGCATGTATTACATAAGCTACCACATTTCATCCAGTCAGTCTGCCTGCCTAAAGATTCAGGTAGGGGATGAAGAGAAGGTCAGGTTCTGCGATTCACCTGGGATGATAATGGTAACTGCAGGATCTGTGGTACTGCCATTGAAAACTGGGGATAAAGTGTCTGTGCAGTCAACTGCAATAAGCAATATCTTCAGCAGAGACACTGACTGCACTCTTACAGGCTTCTTGCTCTTCCCAATGAATGGATAAGATGATTTTGATCAGCCATACTCTCATATTTACTCTTCCTTAGATTGTAATTTGTAACAATTGTATCCAGATTTATTGTTGATTAAAACTATATGGAAGCATAGATTGTTGTTTCCTGACTTATTTCACCACAAGTATAATAAAGTGCATTGTTAAATGATTCGTTTCCTTTTTAGAATTTTAGAATTCAGCAAGGAGGCATTGCATGTGATCAAAACAAGACAATGAAGACATATTTTAATGTTACAAAAGATTTCTGTTTCATATAAATGCTGAAGAATGGAGCAATGAATGCTGATAATTTTAGCTTTGCTATCAGCAATAAACTACATTTTAAAATGCATTACAATAGAAAACAGTTCATTTAAATTGTAATAATATTTCACAATATTACGTTTTCACTATTTTGATCAACTAAATGCGGCCAAACAAAAACACAAATAGCCCTAAACCCAAACTTTTGAATATATACAGTATAACCTTTTTTATACATGTAGAAATGTAGATAGTTTACTCAGCTAATAATTTAGGTTCCCACGATGTTCTAAGGAATGTTATGGTTATTTAAAAATAAAGCCTGAAAGGAAAAGCCTAAACATTCATTAGAATGTTCCCATGGAAACAAACAAACCGCACAACAACAATTAGGAGAACAATAACAGTGTGTATTTTCATGGGTATCATCCATTAATAAATCGAACAGTTTTAAGCAAAAACTTAAACCAACAGGCTTTCCTCATGTTTGATTAAACTAAACGCTGAGCACAGTTGCAGCATCACATCAGTCTACGGTATTTATTACAGAACACTCATTGTTCTTGAGCTGAGCCCATCACCCTTCAGGCTTTCTATAAAGAATAGAGCAGCCATGGCAACAGCCGCTAGCTGAGTGTAACAGCCGTTTCCAAACATGCCACTGTGCTGCAAGAATGTCAAATAATCAGCAGCTACTAAACAGCTCATGGGGAAAACACTGCCATGCACGAGGTGACAAAGAGGACAAGGTAAAGTCATTTTAAATTCTATAAAGTTTTAGTAATCAGCCAATAACTACTCTGATATCTGAATATATATATAGTGCACAAGTACATAGGAAGATATGGTCCCACTTTATATTAAGTGACCTTAACATTGTACGTATTTTTTGATGTAAGTACATAGTGGTTAAGGCAACTTAACATAAAATGAGACCAAAAATATTTAAGTGTGATTAAAAAGACCAGACAACTAGCATAACCTTGAAATCATCTTCATTCATTTATAAAAAATGTTACACGTTTAAATATTAATTCTCAACAGTAACTCAAAGATGGCCACTCATGAGAAGCCAATCAGCAAGCAACAGAGACCATCTCTAAGAATCCCATTTGGTCATCGGCGTAGAACAGATATATTGTTCCTCAAAAACGGTCCAATGGCATCGAAACACACACGATCCTTTCCAATGCTGGGAGAACTTCCTTCTTTGGCAGGTAAGCAGTGGAACAAGGAGATTTTCATTGATATATGACTATAGTTAACAGATGTCATTCAGATATTAGACTAAAGTATATTTGAATGAGTGTCAAAAAATGACAAATGCTGACAAATCTTCTCTTCAGGGCTATTGCTCTACCCTGGTAAGCGGGAAAAGATGGTAACCACAACAGAAACTGAGTTTGGACCCAAAACCTGCCCAAAGATAGAACCAAAGAAGATCCCACAGTGCAACCTAACTCTAAATGGTATGGATTTCATTGGAATTTTGCAAATAATGAATTAGTACCAATTAGAAAAGCCAAAACCATCTGTTGTTAACTTACCTAACCTATTTCGCAGATGAGTCAAATATTAGTTATCACCACATAACTGTTTTTTCTACTCCAAAAGTTTTCCTCAGCAGACAAGATTATACGGGGTTGGAAAAATATATAGAGATATTTTATATATTGTATATAATGTTCAAAAGTTTGGGGTCAGCATTTTCAATAACAACACAAACAAAACAGAAATATGTTTATTCAGCAATGAGACATTACAACGTATTTACATTTATAATGTTACCAAAGATTTCAGTTTCCATAAAATCAACAAAAAAAATCACTTTAATAATTACAACCAATTTATTAGAAATGTTTCTTGAGTACACTGAAGACTGGAGTAATTGCTGCTTAAAGATACTCAACTTTGCCCTTACAGGAATAAATTACATTTATAATATACATTACAGTGCAGCCTATCTTTATATGGAACTGAATTTATTGAAATCCTGGAAAATAATTATAGTATTAGTATTGATTTGGAAAGTTATAAACTATATCGTAAACTTACCGAACCAGTTTTGTAGATCTATGGGTCAAATATCTCTACGTAATTGCAGGCGACAGGAGTTTCAGCACAACAAATAGAGAGGACTACCCTCATTACAAACCAGATGGCACTCCGATTGTGTGGCATGGAAGATTCCCTGCAAGAGAAAACAAGACTGGCCAAGCACAGAGATGTTCTCTTTACCAGCAGGACTTCCCTGCTCCAAAAAGAATCTATGTCAGGAGAAATCAGGTCATACCTCATCCTGACAACCTGGCGATCAACACCTCAATGAGGTAAGTGTACTACCCCAGATCCTGCATTCAGTTTGACTTAAACTCTTAACAGAATATGCTGAAAGTGATGAGTTGAATCTGTGTTTTATAGAGCTGAATACAAAACAGTGCAGAAAGAGGCTTTTCCAGGCTGGGATGTGTCTGTGCACGAGCGGCCACCGCCTGCTCGTCTCAAAAGAACAGCTGTAGCTGACGGTTAAAGGCCAGAGAATACCATCAAAGTGCATTTATACAATGGATGCATAACACAAAAAGCTCCTTTAAATCAAGCATTTGTGTTATTCGGCTTTACTTGTTATCTTTCTCCTGTACTACATGGCATTAAATATGCTTAGAAACTCAAAGAAAATAATTTCGGTTTAATTTTACATTTGAAAAAACTGTTATTATAAAGTAGTGTTCAAAAGGTTGAGGCCAGTGATAACTTTTTTAATTATTATTACAACTTTATTCTCCAAGAATGTTTTGCACTAATCAGAAGTGATAGTAAAGTCATTTATGTTTTCCAAAACATTCTATTTGAAATATATCTTAGACTTTCTAATCTTAAAAAAAAATCCTTACATATGTATGTATGCTTGTGTGTGTGTGTGTGTGTGTGTGTGTGTACTGTAGTCAACATTTGAAGTGGATCAAAACCTTTCATCAAATTTTCCACGAAAATATTAAGCAGCACAACTGCTTTCAACATTGGTAATAATAATAAAAATCTGTTTTGCCATAACAGGAATAAATTACATTTGAGAAGTTGTAAAAGATCTCCTGAATTATTAGCCTCCTTGGTAAATATGTGCAAGAGAAAAAAATAAAGTCTTATCCATCATTCGCAATATTCACAAAAATGTAACTTTCACTTAAGTAAAACAATTGGAAGTGGAGCGAAAAATCACATTATAAAAAAAAAATATCTAAAATAAAAGAAAACAATGTGTGCTGCATCATCTAGTCGGTCCGGAATTTGTTCTGTTAAATAAAATAGTTGGTTTAGAAATGGTGCTGATCAAAATCAAGACAAAACAGATGTTAAAAAAGTAGCATTTAATAAGTAAAGTATATTTCTTGTATACAATCGGACCGATAACTGCACACAAACATAGTTTTTTATGGCACACGAAGTTCTGTGCAGGTCCAGTGGGAACTGTACTAATGCCAGTCATTCCGTTTTTAAATCATGAATCTCTATACACACATCTGGATCTACATGTCTTCCACACTCCACTTGTACGCCATCTCTTCGACAGCTTTCTTATCGGCTTTCCTGCTGTACCGCTTCTGCTCAAAACCATTGGACCTGAAGGATCAGAGGACAAGTCATTTGCATTAGTTTGCTCATGATATTTCGATCCATCTGTCACTCATCAAAACCTCTTACCTGTCAACGCCATCCCAGCGATACCCTGGCATGATGTTAAAACGATTCGGAGGTGGAGGTGGACCTTTGTAACGAGGTTTTTCTGGAGGAAAAATATTAAAACAAATGACTGCGATTAGTACTGTGGTCTAGGCTTGTGACTAATCAAACACTAACAGTAATGATTGTAAACAACAGGGATCATATGGCAATTTGGGCATTATTCGACCTCTGTTTCCCTTTAATTGAGCATTTTTGTCTTTCTTCTTGCGAAGCATGGCGGCCATTGGGTCTCC